>VUQJ01042459.1:22045-35675 GCA_015108635.1 Andinoacara biseriatus
TGGGTGGGGGGGGGGGGGGGGGGGTCTGGTTAAAAACAAGACCATGTTTTCATTTTTGAAGCAACAGCTACAGTAGGTGTGATATAGACACCCAAACTTTCCAAATGTAACCAGATTTTAGTCTTGAAAAAAAAAGGGATGCTTTTGTTTTTTTTTTGTTTTTTTTAACATTCTGAGGTCATCATAGGTGGGAACAGTAATCATATGATAAAGAAAGGTAAAATGAACTGTTTTTGGAAAAAATTGAATAATTTTTTGAATATGATTGACTGAGGATGATTATTTTCTTTCTTTCTTGATTACCGAGACTGGAGAGAACAATTCAATAAAAACAAACATTAAATATGCCTATTACCTAGGGTTAAAGTTAGGTTCATCACAGATGAGATCTTAGGCTTAAAGGCCATGAATGGCTGATTTGATTTAAACCTGAATCCTGTGGTACTGATTGCTGTTTCTCTGCTGTATAATGTAGTATAACGTAGAAAATATAAATATAATGTAGTATTCTGTTTACAGAGTGAGAAGGGCCAAAAAAGACTTGTCTTATAAGAACATTGTATCACTGATATTTGGGGTGTGGACATGCAGTCACATGGTGCTGATTGTGTTTTATGTAAGTGATGGTGCATCCAGGCAGTCTGATAAGACTAGAAAGAGATCAGCTGTGTTTGTGTTTGTCAGGCTGCTCAACCATGAGCTCATCTTCACCTTGAGACGATGCTGACTGTCCAAATGCCAGCATGTAAAAATGGTGTTCACTCTGTCTGTGCCTTTCAGTTGTCACGGTGTGAGCGATGCCGCTGTGAGGCTAACGGAGAGGTGTACTGCAGCATTTCAGACTGCCCGGCCCCACACTGCGTCAACCCCACCTACGAACCCAACCACTGCTGTCCCATCTGTAAGAGCGGTAAGTCAGTCAGGGTTCATTCATAAGCATCCCCAGCAGACACACTCATACCTCCTGTTTGATAAGTGACTGATCACATATTTGAATCCATTCAGTTTAGAGTTTATAAACTTTCACTGTTAAAAATTAAGATTTTCTTAAACTAGTTCCACTGACACATTTTTTGTCCATAATGTCATGTGACCATAACTGCAATAAAAACGTCCCAAGTGTGATACAAAACCAGCAGCCTTCAGGTTTCTACCTCAAATAACGTCTCTCTTACCAAACGTAATGAGACTGAAGGTGAACGAGGCACAGCGTCAGAAGCCGGCATACAAAGAAAAGCTGTTGCTGTAATAGTTATGAAATATCTACAAACTGATCCTTTGCTGTTAGCTTCCTCCATTAGCTCTCCTAGCGCCAGCTGGAGTACTGATGCTGATGTGAATAGACTGCCCCATCGATTGGCCCTTAATAGCCAATCTATTTTTTTGAGCCAGGATTGGGCTTATATCTGATCCACATACTGGATTGATGCACCCCTAGTAATTTACAAAAATATTCAGGTCCCCTCACTGACTGCACTCTGTATTAAATTAAATTACCAAAACTAAGCTAAAATTTTATTGAGACACAGATCATAGCAAGACTTGTATAAAGCCATTTGTGAGTTAGAGATGCATTGATTGCAGCTTTCTTGGCCAGTTCAGATTTCCAATGTTTTTTGGGACCTGATGATATGGATTTTTGCTGGTTCTGATTATCTTCGACTGTGACTGACAGCATATACAAAGAAAAATCTATTTTTCTTAAATGCTAAATTTCATTTTAAAATAACTGATTAAACTTTGAAGTTTTAAAGATGGTTTAACTTATTTGACCTTGGAGAAGAGGTCAGAGGTCAGAAGTAATGTGATATATAAAATCTTTATACAGTACTTTCTATATGTTGACAATGCACACCACACTTGCAATAATCAGAGTTTCTATGTTATGAGCCTTTTTGTAAATTTTCGACCACTAAATAAAATAAATAATTAGGTTGACGTTGGAGACCTTGGTGGATGTAAGCCAAATTTGAATGGAAGGTTAGCACGATCTCTCTGCACCCATACAAAGTTTTATCAGAATTAATTCAAAGCTTTCTGAGCTAACTTGCTTACAGACAGAATGACACGCACACATGCAAAACTACCAAAAACAAAACCTCCTTAGCGGAGTTAATAATGCTGTGAGAATAAATAAGTTTTTCTATTATTATTATTCTACAGTAATTTATTCGTGGGGTTCCCAGGGACCCTAGTCAGGCGTCCATGTATGTTAAAGATGTCAGATGAAGCTTAAACAACTGAAAATAAAGTGCTCTGCTACTGGAAAGAGGTACAAAAAATGAAAATGAGCTGCTGTACACCCACCTTTACCTGACATATTTTACCTTATCAGACAGAAGTAAGTGCAGTTAATGTAAGACAACAAATGGCGGCCTGCTTATAGCTTTCTATTGGTTTTTATTCATTGGCTCCCTGTTAAATCCAGAATAGAATTTAAAATCCTTCTCCTCACATAGAAGGTCTTGAATAATCAGGCCCCATCTTATCTCAAAGACCTCATAGTACCGTATCACCGCAATAGAGCACTTCGTTCTCAGGCTGCTGGCTTACTTACTAACACTTATCCTTAGGGCTGGATGCTGCTATAGGCCAAGGCTGCTGGGGGAGTTCCCATGATGCACTGAGTGTTTCTTTTCAATGAACTGTTTTTACTCTGTTTATACCCCACTCTGCATTTAATCATTAGTTATTATTCATCTCTGTGTCTCTTCCACAGTGTGTCTTTTGTCCTCTCTCTCTCCCCTCAGCCCCACCTGGTCACAGCAGATGACTGTTCCTCCCTGAGCCTGGTTCTGCTGGAGGTTTCTTCCTGTTAAAAGGGAGTTTTTCCTTCCCACTACTGCCAAGTGCTTGCTCATAGGAGGTCATTTTGACTGTTGTTTTTTCTCTGTAATTATTGTAAAGTTTTTAGTTTACAATATAACGCACCTTGAGATGACTGTTGTGATTTGGCGCTATTGAAATAAAATGGAATTGAATAACAGTTCAGGTCAAAACATGGCTGTCCAATGGTTTTCCCACTTTCAACTGTCATTTTCTTTTATCCATGTGTGTATTCACTCCCCTCTGTGTGGTTATATTTCATCTCACTGGGCACACACACACACACACACACACACACACACAGGCTATTGCCCCAAAGTGCACTATAGACATCATTAGTAAAAGCGGTCGTTGCAGCACTGGTTATGTCACCTCACACATCCTGCAGCTTAGACAGTCATCCCTGTTATGTCACTCAGGATTTCAGTCCCACTGCCATTAAAGTGTGTGTGAGTGTGTGTGTGTGTGTGTGTGTGTGTGTGTGTGTGCAGCTGAATGTTAAAAAAAAAAAAAAAAATCTGTGACCACAGAAGAGGAATGTGCACATAAACATGCTTTCCTGTGTCCTTGTGTTTGGTGTCTGATGGCAGTTGCAGTTAATTTGAACTTTCTATTTTTACTGCTTCTGTTGTGCACAGACAGTGGGACAGATGGTTTCGTTTGTTGCGTCATTGTTTTTTTTTTAATTTTTTTCCTCTCTTGCTGCTGCCAAATTCCATATCATGTCAGCTGTGTTTTATTGGATGCTGTCAGATCTGGCATTAGATGAACTGTGCTTCCTGTGCTCCTGCTGCTTGGTGTTGGTAATTGTTTCTCAGGTAGCTGCCAAATAAACGAACCCCCACCTGTAAATGAGGAATGCAAATTATATCAAAGGCAGGCTGCTGGCTTTTTTAGTCAGTATCTGCTATTCCAGACAATTTGTAACTGTTTTTAATTAAATATTATATAGAGCTCAGGGATATGTTGGAGGGCAAGAGTCCAGAGTGATTTTTTTTATTTTTTTGGAGAAGTGACCTCACATTAAGGGTAGTTTCTCTTTACTATTTGAATTTGAACTGTAAAATGGTAAAGCAAAAAACATGTCAACAGTGAAACTATTACATACAAGAACATATTTTATAAGAATCAGGAAAAAATTAATATTAACATTTTAAACAAGCATGTTATGTCTCATATGACTGCCTTTTTTTTTTTTTAGGAGACTTTTTACTTCTAATGTAACAATTATTTCTCACCACTTTTAATTGTATGTTTAATGTGCAAATAAATGTGCTGTAATCAGAGCTGGCCCGAGGCACAAGCAGACTGTCAGACCTCAGACCCTCTGAGGCTGGAAATAAAAAAACAGAGGAAGGAAAAAAGCAGTAGTATAAAGTTTCCATCCATAATTATAGGATTTGTTATGTATCATTAACATGCCCTAACAATTCCATTAGTTAAACAGAAGCGTCAAATGAGCCTTTGGTTCAGTAAATGTTGTAGGCATTGTAGTCGCTAACGTACTGTTAGCTCGCTGGTCGGTAAGCTTCTATTTAATATTGTCTGTTTATTCCAGCACACTGGTAATAATGATAATGATAATGGTGTGTTAGTTGTATAATGCACAGATGATCAAGCGTGGACAATACACAGTTGGTACTGGCAGCGCTGAGATGTGTGGCTGGTATTGGGCTTAGCTGGAGGTGGGGGCCACAGAAAACTTTGAGCCGGCTCTGGCTGTTATTACCGATCTGAGGCTTGAGATGGGCGAGAATGGAGTTACTTAATTTTCTAAAGCTAGTTGATTTTTTTTTTTTTAAAGGTAAATCCTACTACAAAAGAGTGAGAACACTGTAAATGCCAGGTCCCATTAAAAGAGAGCCTGCCTGCTTCACGAGGCACTATTTAATGATGGAACAGACTCAGACACAATCAAACTATCTTAACTGTCCTTCTAGGTCCCAACTGCTTTGCTGGGAGCAGGGTGATCCCAGCAGGGGAGCGAGTGAACATTGACGAGCGAACAGTATGCTACTGCACCTACCGAGACGGGACGTGGCACACCCACCCTCAGGCCACCTGTGAACAGCGTCCGCAGCCCAGCCCAACACTGAGCGCCCGCACTGAGGCCCCGAGGGACGAGGACAGCAAAGGGAGAGGAGGGCGGCCATTTATTCCCAGATTGGATGTCATACCTTGAATTTTGTTAGATAAATTTCACACAGAGACAAAGTCACTTTTCAAATAATCTCATCATTCTGTCAAACTGCAGTTTACACCATGAAAAATCAGAAGTGAGACTGTAAAATAATCAAAGGGATGATTGTTGTCAAGGATAGAGCTGATTGGCAAAACTCATGTTTACAGTAGAAACCAACAAAATGTGAGAACACAACTTAAACCCGATACCTAAGAACATGATTAATATCTCACTCAGTTCCAGATACAGAATGACAAATTGACTGATAAGCTTATTGATCAAAAACCACATGCCCCAGCTGAACATTTACAGCACAGGCTAAAGATTTCTAGAGTAAATGCATTTAATGGAGTTCATTGTCTTTACTGTTTTCTAAAATAGTTAAATATTCCATTTCAGTTTCAATGAGCTCATCAACTACAGGCTTTATAACTATCATGAAGGAATTCCCATAAATGCTTTTGGTGGCTTTTATTTCACCCTCCTGCTCATTTCAAGCTGTCTTATTTATTCTTCTGAAAAAGAAACGATTGCTCCATGAAGTTCAGAGCAGTTTGTCTGCTATTAGTGGAGAATGATACGATAGCCGCACCCATCCAGCAAAACTTGCAAAGACACACATCTTAGCTACGCTGAGATTTGGTCGTTTTTTGAAGAAAACATTGAGAAGTTTTCCCTTTACGTCTAGGTTTGATTAAAAAGTGAAAATACATTTTTCTTTCTTCTGCACCTCTGCAGACGTCTCAGACGAGCAGCTGTACTAACCAATGCGTGTCCCTAGTATGTGGGAACAGGACTCTTGAGAGGCCCATACAAATTTTGGTGGTGCAAATAATCTTCCTCGCCGCAATAATGTTATCAGTACCAACAGTGGACATTGTGGCATCGTTATACGACCGCTAAGTAAACATAAACTTGCGGATGGCTTCAAACAAATTTAGATGTAAAGTGGTGTCATTCTGAAAGCGATGTTGGTGCTAAGGCAGTGCTGGTTGATGAGGCGCGTAGTCTCTACCCGCCCTCGCAGCAGCAAATCTCTCTGCGGCTGTATTGAATTGAATGACCTTCATATCTTAAACTTTATTAGTTGAGTGTTTATGGATTACTTCATACTACAATGTGAATAGGGCCTTTTGCTGTACTGTATATTCACACTACCTCGGTACTGCACAACTGATGGTGACAAAAGCAATCCAGGAGTTAACTTTTGAACAGACTCACCAATTAACTGAAAAACCTTTACAATGATATTTCATATTTGGCCGCTCCTCTTGGCAGAATTGGTAGAGTTCATTTAAATTGGTTGGTTTCCTCACAGGTTCTTGAGTTTTAAGTATAGTCTACAAATTTTCAGTAGGGTTGAGATCAGGCTACGTTATGTTTCAAAACCAGTTTTGATGCGTGTTTGGGGGTCATTGTCCTGTTATAAAACCCAACTGTGTCCAAGTTTCAACTGTCTAGCTGTTGAGCTGAGGTGAAGTTAAGGAATTTGAAGGTAGCCATCCTTCTTCATTAATCCATCCACTGACAGCAAAACAGCCCCGGAGTGTGACGCTACCACCACCATGCTCGACAGTTGGTGTTTGTAAGTTTGAAAGCCTCTCCTTTACTCCAAACATACCTCTTGTCATTGTGCTCACATAGCTCAATCTCCGACCATAAAACCTTTCTCCAGAAGGTATTTGGGTTGTCTGTGTGGATATGTGCAAATATCAGTTGGGCTTTAAAGTGTTGATTTACAAGAAGGGGCTTATTTCTTGGTCAGCACCCTCTCAGTGCATGGTCACTGCACCAGTTTCCAGTTCATGGCAGGCTTGAAACTCTGTGGTTCCCAGTTTGTTCCTGAACATCCGAACCAGTTTCATCTGAGGGTGACAGTTTCCCGTGGCAAAGTGGTGACACATCTGAATAACTTTTACTTAAATAGAACTGTTTGAACTGATGATCTCGGAATCTGCAGTTGTTTAGAAACGGCTCCAAGAGACCTTTCCAACTTGTGTAAATCTAGTTTTCCATCTTAGATCTTCACTGGGTTCCTTGGACTTTCCCATTGTTCTGAGTGTTGGTCAATCCAATATGCTGGCAAAGAGAAACTACCACTTGTAGTCAATCATGATCACTAACACAAAGGTAGTAAGTCTTGATCATGGCAAGTTAATGTATGTATATATTTGAGTGTGTATATATATATATATATATATATATATATATAATTTTGATCCCTAAATAAATTCAAATGTGTGCACCCTTTTCTTGTGTTTTACTCACTAAAGATGTATGCTCTACAGAAGGCATCCCCAAATGGCGGAACTCGGTCCGGATCCGGACTGAAATGATGTCTCATGCAGAACCGAACCCAACACCAAAACAGAAATGACCACTTAAAATCTTGTTGAAAAAGAAGTGATTGCCTAAAAATGCTCAGTTATTAAATGAGTTCAGATTTAAATTCTTTAAATAACTTGTGACAGTTGAGTCAGATGTGAAACATAAAAATGTAAATCAAACTTTTCAACAATTACTACACTCATGCCCGTGATGGAAACTTCTGCCCACAACTGTGTTCTATAGCTGAAGAGTTTTGCATTGTAGTTTCATCAGGCATTTCATCTCCACAGCATCAGTGACACTGACAAACCCCAGCATTAACAAAATGCTTGCAGTTGTTGAACCTGCATGAATGTGACTACATGACTGTGGAGAGGCACCTGCACATACACAGCATCATCTGTGTCCTTGTTAGTCACTTTTTGACAAGTGAAACCAATTTTTGTGTGCAAGTATTCTTTCAGTGAAGTGTAGGAAATTTTATGTTTTTCTTTGTTCCACCTCATGCTGATCTATTTAACATGGATGGGTATGATGAAGGCATCTGTGACAGAAGAAATATGCTGTATGGAGGTGGTAGTCTGGTTTCCATCTGCCACACAGATACCAAGGATGTCAAAGTACAGCAGACAAAACTGAAAATATCTCAGAGCAGCAAGGCACATTCACACACTACCTGCAGCAACAAGATAGCATATGCATACCTATTACCATGTCACCTGCACTGTACATGCAAGGCAACATCTTGTTAGTGCAAAATAGCCTCATTGGGTAACATTTCAAAATGATAGCCATTATATCAGTAACACACTGAGCATTTTTGCACTTTACTGTCTGCTGTTGAAGTCGTGTTCTTTGTGACAGATTTAAATTCTCTCCTCAGGTTTCATCAGTACTCAGGTTAGAGGTCAGCTTTTTTCATCACCTTACACACCTTTGTGTAAAAGCTCAAAGCAGTACAGTGCCAATTACAGCCCCCTTCTTAAGTGCCAGTGCGCCCTCTAATGGCTGCGTAATTGCATGCAGTCTATCAGCTCTGACAGTCATGCACACTGAATACAAAAAGTAAACTTCACATTAGAAACTCTTTAAAATTAAAAATTCATAAACCAATAAAGTATAAGCTTCAGCATTTTTCTGTAACTGTCTTAATGTTTTTTTTAATTCTGACTCAAAGTTAAATGAAACCACTCAGACAAAATACTCAATAACAAGTTTTTATTGAAAACAAACAGGTGCGTGGTCGAGCTCAGGCTATGCTGCCAGCATTGGAGGCAATCCTGGGCCACAGGTCAGCGCACTCTTTGGCCACGGGGCCTGTGATGGCAGAACCTGTAGATACACAGAAGGAGGTACTTTAGTGCCAATTAACTTAAACAAATGCTTGAAAACAAACCTTAATGGAGAAGTGTCAAAGTTTCTAAGGTGGTGTTACTTTCAACGCTGGATAATGTTAAGGTGATGTTTGACCATCACTGTGTCAAACATCACAGTAAACAAATTCAAAGCACACGTTGGTTCCACTGAGCAGGTGAACACTGTCTCATCCCTGATTGAGATCAGTCAGCCACAGTGGGTCGCTGCTGTCTCACCCACAGTGATGAGATCACTCTTCCCTTCTACGACAACTCACCGAGCCACTGAGCAGACAAAGCAAGTGCTTTTGGAAGGGCAAATATGGTCCTGTCACGACCACGGAGATAAATTATCAAATGGTTAAAATTTCCTGCTGATTAAATGAAAATTAAAACTGAATCCAGCAACCAAAAACCGCTTGATTCAAGACTCAGTGTCTGTCTTCAAGACACTACACACCAACAACCCCACTGTACACAGAGCATCTCTGAAAAACCCACCTTTCATTTCTCCTTTGTTGTTTACTATGACACCCGCGTTGTCTTCAAAATAGAGAAACACGCCATCTTTTCGTCGATATGACTTCCGCTGCCGAATCACCACCGCAGGATGCACTGTGGAGAGAACAAGGTTCATTTGAGCTCAAACTACAAAAAAACAAAAAAAAAACCCAAAAAAACCCCCACACGTTTGTTGTTGAAAATACTGTCAAACTTAAAGTGCAACTGACAGTTAAATTCAGTCCACAAATTCTAATGAGGTCACTTCTAAAGCCGACTAATTGCCAGGAGCTGTGTTGAAGTACGAGCTTGAATTTTATTTTACTTCCACTCTTCCTCACTCAACATGTAGGAGTGTTGAACTATTCTGCTGCTGCCTTAATGGGCCTCAATATAAACCTGTGCAAAATCATCTTTTCTAAATGCACCTTTTAAATACAGACATGTGGAAAACACGGGCACAGACTACATTAGAACATAAAGCTCCAAACAAGGTACTGAACTCTCCGCACAAGCATCAAATTAGCAAGACACAAATTAACAGGCATCTTAAGACATTTTAAATTCAGTTTGAAATGTAAATGACAACAGTTGATTTGTTTTTTTTCACATTAAACTAACTTGCACACTAGTATTTCCAACACACTGTAACCAGGCAGGCCACCAGGGTGCAACACTCCCGATGGTGACTGCTCAGCTCTAGAAATCCGCTGCCAGCTGGAAGAATACTCCAACCAGAACCTGCAATGTGTTTCAGTAAACCCAAACTGAACAGGTAAGGAAGAATTACAGTCATCAGAGGTTTTCTTTTTTAAAATTAATCTGAAGAGAGACTCAATGGAGAAGTTGCTCTTTATCCTGCCAGTATTTTCAGGAGAGCATCGTAAATTTAATTCTAGGGCTGCAACGAGTAACTCGAATATAAACAAATCCACAGTGCAAATATTTTGCTTGGTGGTTAGTACAGCTGCCTCACAGAACATCTGAAAGGCCTGGGTTCGATTCCACCTTGGCCCCGTTAACACAAAACCACTTCCAAATGAAAACAGCAGTTTTGATGTGTTTCAGCCTCCCGTTTGCACGAGGACGGAGGGAAAACGATACTTTTTGGAAACGGGCTCCAGAGTGGAGCGTTTCTGAAACGCTCTGGCCTCCATCTCTGTGTAAACGGATGAAAATAATTATTTTTGGAAACGAAGGCGCCTGAACATGGGCACTAAAGTTGTGGCTCCTGTATCCACACCACCAACTTGTGGCCTGGCAACAGGAACTGCAGTGTTGTCAGCGCCCTGCATTCCTGTGTGGACGGAGATTGTTTCTGAAACGTCTCCGGAAATGACAACAGCAAAACGACACCTTTTCCAATGGAAACAACGGGGCCACAGTGCTGACGGCAGCCATCCTGCTTTAGTGATATCGCCCGCCATGGTGTGTATTCAACCATATTTATTTCAAGGCTTTAGAAATGTAATTTGGCAATTTAGATTCATATAAATATATAAATTGTACTAATATTTGAAAATATGCCTCTCGGCAGGCGAGAGACTGCAATTGTAGGTTCTAAAATGAGCAGACGCAATGAACAGTTCATTTTAAAAGTGTTTCTCTTTTGAATATTTAATATTGCTCAATAAGACAAAAGTATCTCAGGGGGAAAAACAAAACAACAGAATACTGAGACAAACAGAACTGACATGTTAGGAGAACACTCACCCTTCTTCCTGAGCTCTGGCTTGCCTTTCTTGACTGTGGCCATGACCATATCACCAACTCCTGCAGCAGGCAGACGGTTCAGACGTCCCTTGATGCCTTTCACAGAGATGATGTACAAGTTCTTGGCACCTGAAAAATACAGTAAGAAACATGATGATATAAATAAAGGCAGGGTGGGAGAAAAGAGGATAAACAGGACACTGGAGTATGTGAAAAACACTGTAGTCCTCCAGCTCAACTTGAATCCACTTTGTCAGCTTGTCTCATCCCTGATTGAGATCAGTCAGCCACAGTGGGTCGCTGCTGTCTCACCCACAGTGATGAGATCAATATTCCCTTCTACGACAACTCACCGAACCACTGAGCAGGCAAAGCAAGTGCTTTTTGAAGGGGTGGAGGGAAAGGCAAAAAATCAGCCATTGTTCCTATGCTGCCATACATCACTGTAATTTGTTTTAAACATCAGAACAGTGCTGATGTTCGTCCCAGGGTCCATGAGATGCAGTTAAGTCAGAAATTACAGAAACTATGCCTCCATATTTATATGCATTTCTCTTTTGGTTTCAAGAAAATGCTGTTAGCCACAATTTTAACAGCAATGTTTCAAAGTAAGCTCACAGTTATACACTGCTATCAAACATGCACATTAATGTGCATAATAATCCAATTTTAACTGCAACATTCCCAATATGTTAAAATAGATTTTAAGTCAAGTGACCCTTCAGCTGCATTGAAATTTGTGGTTAACAACATTAGCTTGAAAACGATAGAAACAAGAGGATGACATTGAGTGAGATCTGCCTCATAAAGTAACTTTAGTCAAATGAAGTCTGCACGTCATCATCATCAGGCTGAACGGACCCCGACAGAAACCTATCAGGAAACTGACCACCACTGATGCTTTCCATGCATTCTACTTTCCACACAGAGCTTGGAAATTTAAATAATAATCTGATTATGTGCATTAGTCAATACAGCAGACTAAGAAGCCATGTTTTGCAAACTGTCACTTATACTTAATAATAAAGGTGCTTCCAGAACAAAGAAAAAACTGCTTAAAAACCAATGAAAGTAGTTAAAGGGTAATAAGGAATAACACAGGGGAGATGAAAGCAGTGGGCAGTTCCCCATTTCCAGTATGAAGAGAAACAAATCCACTTTCCCAGTACATCATCCATCTCATGTTAGCATGGTTTGGTTTAGCATGACGCTAAACCAAAGTCATACATCTGACGCTTACTTACCAATTTAGAAAGAAAGCACAAAAAAATTAATCTAGCAACACTTCAGCCTTGTTTCCTCAATCAGAGCATCCTTCGAGGTCCCAAGACACACCAAAAGGAGTGCCCTAAATCACTTTTAAACTTATTCACATCTAGTGAAGAATGACATGGCTTGTTTTAATTTGTAGATACAAGTTAACAGCTGAACATGACACAGTATTATGTTTTTGCCTGGTTCTTTAACCCCCCTTTAACTTCTTTGGAGTTTTTAAGACTTGTGCGGGAACTGTGAAAAAAAGGTTATCCGAGGCCTACCTGTGTTGTCGGCGCAGTTGATGACTGCTCCTACTGGGAGACCCAGTGAGATGCGGAACTTGGCTCCAGATGAACCACCACGTCCTGCAGGAAAAGAGAAACGCGTGTCAGTAAGAATCATTTCCATCTTACAAAGTGGGCATCAGTAACTGATATTTAGAGAATATTTAAATAATCATACTTCAGATTCAGGCACTTAAATTCACTGCCATTATTTATATTTAATCTCAAGATACTAAAATCTCTGACCCGGGTGGAGTGCGTATCATTTGTCACCAAATGGTCCTCCTAGTTTTTAGCAGCCAACACCAATATGACAAATCTAAACAGCAATGTAATAGCTATGCAGAAAGCTGCAAGTTTCCCTAAAACTGACGAGCGCAACCAAAATGACCTTTTGTCAGCACACAATGCAATGAGACCAGGTCTAAAGAAGTTTTTTTTTCTCATCTTTATCAAAGTGTTCCGAGTATGACAAATGTGTGCAGCCAGCAGCACTGGCTTACACTATTAAACACTGATGAGCCATGTGGCACATTGCTGAAGAACATTTTAGTTACAAACTTAGCGCAAGCTGTACGACAAATGCGCAACATCTTGCTATTCGGTTTAATTTCCGCAGCCACAAAACAGCATTTTACGCGCTCTAAAGGTATGTTCCATTCACGGGAATAACAGTACTGTCAAGTAAAGTGTAACTGAAAGGTAAAGCTACACGGTCCGTCACACATTTTCCTTCTGGCTGCTGATCTGCAGTCATTAGTTTGCTTCAAATGCTTCCAATTTCTCCACAATTCACGCTTCGTGTGTACCGGCTCCGCTTAGCCTTCCCAGCTAGCCTCCCTTACCACAAGTGAATTCACTTTATTGATGCGATTTGCAGGTCGAGAACTACCGTTTCAGTTGACTTAAAAATAAGAACATTCACCGCACAGCTGGCTTAAGTCTGTAAAATAACAGCGAACCACACACGTACAAACTTTCGGCCTCTAGCATCTCTCGTTTCGTGAGTACATGGCGCTAAGAGAGAAACATGGCTTCCGTCATGCCAGCTTAACCATAAACGCTTCAAAATTGTTAACTATTGTCAGAAATTCAAAACTCGTCTCACGAAAACATTGTTTTAGCCTCTCTATCACACACGAGCAACATTATAAGCTGTGGTGCGCCTTAAAAACAGCAGATGA
>VUQJ01042460.1:6850-18148 GCA_015108635.1 Andinoacara biseriatus
AAGTTGTTGTGAACTGACACTGTATAAAACTGCATTGTGAAAATGCATTGTATTGATATCTTTTAGTTACTCCTTGAAAATTGAGAAAGTTTATCATAAAGTCAGTAAAAGTTTCTCATAGTGAAGTTAACTGAAAAAGGACCGTGAGCACAAGGGTTTTTTAAAGGTTTTGTGGCCCCTCTTCGTCAGGCTTCCTGTGCTCTGGTGATAATCACCATGATGGTGATCACAGAGGCTGCAGCCATGCCCAAAACAGTCTCCCTGCAGCTGGACCCCAAAGCTCTGGCTCATCAGAGACACATCAGGCTGCTGAACAACGCCTCCATCTCCCCGTGGACATACAAGTGAGTGAAAAACAGTGTGAATGCTCCTTTAATCACAGAGTTTCTGTTAACGATCCATTTTGTCGCTCCTCTCCATCCTCAGCGTCACCAACGACAACACTCTGTTCCCTCCTTTCCTGTCGGAGGCTCGCTGTCTGCTGCGAGGCTGTCTGGACTCAGAGGGCCAGGAGGATCTGAACCTGGAGTCCAGACCCATCATGCACCAGGTGCTGCTGCTGCGACGCATCAGGCCAGCGGGGTCGGCGCACTACCACTACCGCCTAGAGTCTCGCCCCATTGCAGTGGGCTGCACCTGTGTCCGACCCGTGATCCAAATCCAGCAATGAGAACCAGCAGAGGCCAAAACGCTTCGATACGGAAGACCAGTGATGTGAAGAGAAATCTATCTGGGCAAAGTTGTGCTCCAGAAGAAAATGACAGAAATGTCTGTATTTAAATAAGAAAATTAGAAAATGTAACAGTGACAGAACTATAATAATCTCTAACTTAAAAAGCTTGTAATGTAAAATGTTGAAACAAAGTTTATTGAAATGAATGAGCAGCCGATGAGCTGGTGAGCAGTCAGTTGTTGACCGCTCCGCTCCGCTGCTGTTTGGAGACTAATACGCTGACTTGAGTTTTGCTGTTGTATTTTCACCTACATGCTGCTCAGCATTCAATCTGTCATCTTTTTGTTTTCTACATATTTTTAATTATAATTATTTTTATTTAACATCACATTTATTCTAAAAATAGAAATTGGGGCAGACTGCAAAACAAAATGTACATGATAGCTGCAAAAAGCAATCTTCTTTCTTTTATTTATGATTTAAAGTAATTTAATTATGTTTTATTTAAGTATTTTGTGCTCTTCTGCAGGTATTTATTGAATTTTAATGTATTTATAAACCAGATCCTGAACATGTTGTTGACTCAATAAAAAACATTTTAACAAAGTAGTAAAGTGTGATTGGTTTATTCTCAAATTTAAAATATAATGTGATTTCTGTACATATTATCATATCATAACCCTTTACAATGATGTTGCAGTGATAAGCAGCTGTAAACACTGTACACACACCCATCCAGAAATTCATCCACTAATTCAGTGCAGCCAGGCTAACATTTAGCTAACGTCAGCCACGGGGTCTCTGCTGTTAATGCAGCACAGCAAACATCACTGATGTCTGAGGAACCTTGAGCATCCACTCATCCACTTTACACAGGAAAGACAAACAGATCCATAACTGATGGGAGACAAACTTAAAAACTGAGTCTGAAAAACAAAAAATGGGCTCAAGAACTCGAGTTTGATTTCTCTTAATTATTCCCGGTCTCAGAGGCTCAGACCTTCCACCCCCCCAGCTCTTCTGGGGGGAGCACGGAGACATAATCTTTCCGGCTTCCTCCCTGTAGCACGCCCAGCAGCACACCTATAGGTGAGGTTGTTCTGGGCGAGGTTGTTGGAGACGCCCAGAAGGCATCCCGGTCAGATGCTGAACCGCCACGAGCGTAGATCGACTGCTGAAGTGACAGCTTTGACGTTCAGCTCTCTCTTCACAGAATCTGTCAGCCAGTCTCCCGCTCCGCTCTTCCCTCACTAATGAACGAGATCTCGAAACACTCGATCTTCTCCAACTTCAAGCACCAACTCATTCTCAGTCCAGAGCAGGCAATCCACCCGACTGAGAACAGTGGTGCTGATTCTCATCCCAGCCACATCACTGCAACGATGCCGTCCTGAGACTCTTCGTGCTGGGACCTCCTGTCCATAAATTTATGAAGAGATCATTGATTTTAGGAGTCCTGTCTGGAGGATGAATTTGCTCATATTTATCTCTACGTTGTTGAGTTTGAATTGTGTTAATGGAACTCTGATTTTTCTCAGATGAGAGTCTCATCTCTAACGTGAACTCTTTTTAGCTGATGTTGGTCTTAAACTGATCTCAGAATTAGACACTCGTCCCTGTGAGAAAAAGAAACCCTGCTTGCTGCTTCTGATGCATCTGCAGATGCCACTAGATGTCTCTAAAGATCCACATGCAGTGATTTAAACCATTCAGCAGATGGAGCTGCTGAGTTCAGAGTAGCTGTTACATCCAAGCATAAGAGGTTCCATCACATCTCTCTGTGCTGCCCTTCATTTCAGCTCAAAGTCCCGGATCGAATGCTGCTGTTTCCTTTGGGTCATGGGGGATGGATCCAGTTCATGATAGGCCTAATTCATGTTTGGTTGATACGCACACAGTCACACACGTGAGAACATTGGCACTGTTGGCATGGCAACAAAGCACAGTAAAACCCCTGCAAACCATCTAAAGATGACCGATTCTGCAGTGTCCTTCTCATAAAAAGTTTGTCCTGGCTGTACAGAGGAGGCTGAGCAGTCAGTCTTGTCCTCCATCCTCCTCTTTGTCTTCTTCTCTCACTCTTTTCAGAGTCACTTCCTGTCAGAGCCGGAGCAGCGCCGGCTTCCCAGCACATCAAATATCAGCTCATCAGCCCTCCAAAATGGCTTCCAGATAAGGTTCAGCTTGTGTTGTGATCAGGCCATCATGACACCTGTGAGCAAGGAGCAGGAGGTTGGAGTTAACATGGTAAGACAGTCAGAAAAGTGAGAAAGCTAAAGGATTACTCCTATTTGTTCCGGCTTTCCACAGAGATCGATTTTAGGGCCTCTGCTTCTTTGGTAACAGTTTTAATTGAAACCACACTAATGCCAACAACTCTTACACAGACTGACATAAAATTTGAGAGAAATATTCATGTTTTCACAGTTTCACAGTACCCTGAACTATACCCAGCCCCTAACCCTAACCCTGTTCTTTCAGAATATGTGAATACATTTCAGAATAAGCCAAGAGGATAAATAATGTCTACTTGTAAAGTCAGGGTACTCATCAATAACTAATAAGTTATTGATTGTTTTTATTCAGATTAATCTCAGCCTTGTTGGTGCTGTTACTGTATTGTAGCTCATTATAAATGTGAACAGTCAGTGATGTGGCTGAGTTTACAGTCTGTGGACTGAGCTACATTAAGAGATGCTTTAGTGTGGAAGATCTGGACTGGACCTTCATGAAAGGTGAGATTCTTAACAGAAAACTGGTATAGTGAGAATAATAAAAAGAATCTGATCAACTATAGGTTTAATAAAACAGGCTTGAACCTTTGACCTTTGGACAAAGCCAGACTAGCTCAGCTGAGTTAGGCTAATCAACTCTGGACTAAACTCACGGTCACGATCAGTCTTCACCGCTAACTCGGTTTTCTCCCAAAATGTTTGAGGAGACCTAAAATAAAAACATTTCGTCTCAGTGTTTACCCAGAATCCCACACTCCATCCTCACCTCCACACTGTGCTTGTCCTGAAAGACACAAACAGAAACCACACAAGCACCATTTAGTGATGCTTTCCCAGTGAGCAGCTTCACAATTTATTTGCAGTAAATGAACATCTGGCATCAAACGCTCGTCCTCACCTCCTCATGCAGCTTCTCCTGTGAGGTGTTCAGGTGCATCTGCCGCTGCTCCTTGCTGGCGGTGGCGCGATGCTCCTGACACTCTTTGGCCAAAGCTTTCTGAGCGACTTCCCGCTCGTGCTCCCTCCTCTCAGCCAGGTGCTTCAGCAGCTCCGCCTCCTGACACTAGAGGGAGTCAGAGTGACGCTTTGATTGAGTTTGATAGATTCCCATTTTTGTCAGATTTATGTTAGCCTTTCTGTTGTTTTTTCTTTAAGGTTTAGTGGCCTTACTTCAAAACTAGATAACCTGTGACTTCAACCACTCACACCTGGACAGTGCAGTGAAGCCAGTGGCATTACAATCAAATTATTTGCAGTTATGTATGTAATGATAAAGACATTGTTTTAAATTTATGTAGAATGACTTCTGATCTGTCCAAGAATCATCTTTACATTTATTAACAATTCTTAAAGGCTTTTACTAGTAGGTCTCTCTCTCACACACACACACACACACACACACACACACACCTTCCTCCTCTCCTGAGCAGCGTCCAGTTTCTTCTGGATTTCCTCCAGTGATGGTTTCTGGCGAGGTGGCGTGGTGGCCCTGAGCTCTGGGGTGCCGTCAAAGGTGGGTGGCTTCAAGATGACCTCGAAAGCTTGGCCGCTTGCACGCTTGCTCAGCTCGATGACCTCCATATCCCGGATGTTGCACAGGTTCAAGTCCACCACACCTGCAGCTGCAGAGAGAGGATGAGGCCATGAGATGAGGACATGCTGTGGTTTTTATTGAAATTTGCAGCATCTGGCTGCTCTGATCCAAAGAACAGCAGCTGCGACTTCACTGATGAGTTTTCTGAGTTACGCATCTTCCTCACACAGGGATGGAAGAAAACAGTTTTGATGAAGAGGCCCCGTGCACACTGAGAGCCAAGTTTCATTTATTTAAAAAGATATTGAGTTTAAATTTAATCCAGTTCATTTACAGAAGAAAACAACAGACTATTTATTAAACTGGGAGCCTTAAAATTTGATGACTGATGTGAACCCTGCACTGATAATGTACAAAGGGCTGCATTCAGAGGTTGTTTCAATGGAGAGGAACTGAGTCGAGGTGCAGATGTAAATGTAAAAAGTTAAACAATAAAATGAAAGTGAGGTCTGAGTCATTCTTCTTGTTTTGGGTGAAATGTGGGTGTAAAAGTGTTTCAGGTGTTTCCACTGAGAATGAGCTGCATGTAAAAGGTTTAGTTTGAATAAGCTCAAAGTTCAGTCTGCAGCTTTTTACATTTAATTCAATTCTTTGATGCTGCGTACTTGTATGGATGACAAAAAGAGATTTATCTTTCCTGCTGCATATTTTGATCCTGATTTCCTAAATCTGAAGGCCTTTTTTACTGCAGACATTCTGACTGTTTTTAGCAGGACAATTTGACTTCCAGCAGTGTCCTGCTGAAAAAAGGCGACTTTGAGCTACTGACCTTCCTTCTTGTCATCCAAAGGCTCTCTGGGCTCAGGAAGGATGCAGGAGCAGAAGAGAGACACCAGGGGGAGCTCTCGAATCTTCTCCCTGTAAGCTGGAACATTCAGAGGGGAAAAATATGAAGAAAAACTGCAGAGGAGCCAAAAATTGAGCTGTGAGAGAACAGTATGCAGAAAAGTAGTTTACCTGCTAGAGTCATCGTGCTGCTGCGGTCCTCAGTCAAAGACACTGTGGTGAGGTAGAGTCTGTTCCTGAAAAGAAACACGGCTGCTAAGTGGAAGCAGAGGACGAGTGATAAAAACATCACTGAGCTCCTGCAGGAGCAGCTCATACACAGAGGAGAACTGATGAAGCTAAAAGAGGAACCAGCATCTTCAGTTTGACCCTTTCACCTGAACTCAGTCTGTTTTGGGGGGGTTTTATGTGAAATTGGGATTAAATGTTATTTTCACTCTCCGGTTCTAAGAATAAGAATATCTATGCCATCACTGGAATTTGAAGGTCAGCTTTTGCTCATGAGGCAGCTTTTCTCATCTTGCATGAGTCATTGACACAAGAAAATGAGCTGCTCTCAATTCGACAGCTGCCACCGGTTTGCTTCAGGAGGTTAAAATAATCCACCCAAAGTGTGACAAATGAATCAGCAACAGAGCCGCGACAAGCTGCGGGGGCTCGGCTCCTCGTTCAACCTACAGAGTGAAGCTGCTGAAAGAAACCCTCGGTATGACCCAGCAAAGACTCAAAAGTCAGCAGCTTTTTCTTTAGATCAAAAACTCCGTGCAGAAATAAAAACGTTCACTAACGTCCAGAAACACCATCACTTTCTATCCTTAATGGAACAATTTCACAGATCGTTTCATGTTTGCAGCGTCTAAAAGAAGTCAAAGATCCAGATTTAGATCCCCAATTCTAAAAAACACCAAACAAACATGTAAATAAATTTAATTTAATTTAATTTAAATTAAATTAAAAATTTAAGATTCAGACTGGATAAAGCAGAAAAGCAAATCTTCACACAGGAACCAGATTATGGTTCATATTTGCAGTTTTGTCTGCAACATTACATGATGCAGCTGAGGCAGAAGAGAAAACTCCTCATCGGGAACCTCCAGTCTAGAAACTCCTATAGGGCAGAAACATGATCACTATTTATTGCCCAATCAGCTATTAAAACATTTTTTTGCTGATTGTTTCATTCCTGTATAATCTAAAAGAAGCTAAATATTCTGTTTATCTGCAGAAAAGCAGCAAATCTTCACACAGGAACCAGATCATGGTGCTTTCGCACTTTTGCTGCCTCTGTTATGAAAACCTTATTAACATGACGTTATGGTCACTGCAGCTGCTGCACCAACTCTCAGCTGCAGCAGACTCACACTTTCCTACCCTGGAAATTACAAACTCATTTACTGCATGCAGAAGTCAAAATCATCCCCACCTGCTCTGAACGCCTGCTGAAGATTCATTTTGGATTACAAGTTCATCTGTTCAGCTATTTTTATTTGATCATTTTTTTATGTGCATCCTCAAGGATAAAGCAAAACACCACATTTAGCTCCACAAACTGCATTCTTATTTCTGAACACCAGTCACAACACAAGAAGATTCAGAGAGAAAAGCAGAAAATCTTCATTTTTTAAATCATGAAGCCTTTTTATGTTGCAGATATTTCTGCAGAAAACAACTAAAAATTTGAATTTGTTGCACATTTTGAATGCAAATTAAAAAACAATGTTATTACTTTGGGTATATATGTGTGTGTGTGTGTGTGTGTGTGTGTGTGTGTGTGTGTGTGTGTGTGTGTGTGTGTGTGTGTGTGTGGTTGTGCATGCTCTCAGCAATGATGTCATGGGTGCCAGAAAGCACATCACCTTCTGCAGAGAAGAACTTGAGCTCAAACAGTAAACTGAACAAAAAGGTAGCAACAACAAAAAAGACGGAGAGAAAAGATGCAAGAAACAATGCACAGGTGAGAAAGAAGGAAAAGATGAAGAGAAATTGCAGAAGAATGCATGCATGAACAAAGAAGCTGAAACAGAGCAGAGAAACCTGCTTTAACCGGCTCTCTTTTCTGCTCTGAGCTGCAGAAAACTAACAAATCAAAAATCTCAGGAGTGTGTGGAGGTGAACGTGTGGATCTGACACTCACCCTGCAGCAATGCTCGCTCACGCTCTTCTCTGTTCACACTGAAGATCTGCAGCTCAGCAGCATCAGCACCACCACACAGCAGCCCCATGCATGACATCACCCTACAGCCTTCTGATTGGCTGGCAGGAATACTGGGCTGCGATTGGTCCAGCGGGGCAGAGGAGGAAAAGGAGGAGGTGGTGGTGTGGGTTTATTTCAGAGGAATCCTCCTGATCAGTGAGTGAAAGCTCTTCATCAGAATCAGAACAAACTTCATCACTTACTGAAAGAACAATTTTTGTCTGAAAAGGAAATACAGATGGAAAATACACAGAATTTAAGCAGAAATCAAGGCTCCTGGAATTTAATGTGTGTAGCAGCAAAAAAGGCTTTACAAAAGCAGCAGCAGGAGCTCAGAGAAAAGCACAAACCTCACACCCTGCAGACACCTCAGGCTGAACAATAACAGAGAAAAGATTCAGCCGTTTTTAATAAGCATGTTCAAGGCCTGATGTCTTGTTGCAGGATTACAGGAAAACTCTAAAACATTTAAACAACACAAAAAAATGAACAGCTGTGTTGTGAAAGTCCCATCCGCCGACCACGGGAGGATATCTGTATGTGGTGCCGGTGTAAATACAGTCACTATACATAGTTCTGCAAGGTCAAAGGTCACTTGACTTAAGCGGCTTTACCAAAAACTGCAGTTCCTCTAATGTCCTCTAGAGGCTCCAGCAGTAAGTGAGTCCCCATGCCCCCTTCATAACATCTGTATGGGGAGAATATTTTTATAACTCACCTGTTAAAGTTTGCATTTTTAGGGGCATGGCCTCTTTGACAGGTGGATGGGGATGCAGGTGACTGTAGGCTTGGGGTTTGGGGTTGGAATATTTCTCTTGTTGCAGAAAAGACATGAAACAGCACGTAACGTGTTTCTGGTTTATTTTCAACAGTATTTCAGAAACTCCTCCAGCTGCAGCTGCTGTGTCTGCCTGTTAACATTAAATGACCTATGACCTATGAGGTGAGGAGAAGGATGCATCTCTGTCCAGTAGAAGCATAAAGACACATTTCAGACCTGAATATGAAATCCCACATACATGTGGAGATGAAGTGTAAGGTGAGCTGGATCTGCTTTGATCCGGTTTGCCGGGTTGGTGTGCTTCTGAGGAAATGTCAGCTCTAAATTTACCAGCTGATAAAAGAAGCGTTACTCATCCTCAGCACACAAACACAAATGTGTGCTTGTACTCAGCGCCTCCATCTGTCACTGAGGTTCACAGCCAAACAGTCTGCCGGTCCCACGAGACAAACCCACAGTGAGACTGCAGTGGGCACATCCATACCTAAAACCACCTAAAATCATTATTGATTACTCTGCAGATAATTCTGATAGATCAATCATTCTGCAGACTGAACTATGTAAAATTTTAGGAGATGCAGAGATTTCTCAGTTGTCCTTTCTAACATGTAGCAGGCAGCAGAAATTGTTGAGTTTGAGTTGAGGTTTAATTTCAGATATATACATATACAAATCCATATTGAAACAAAACAGTGTTCCTTCAGGGACCAGGGGTTCTACATAGAACAAAAAGTGTAAGACAGATTTAAATACAAGAAAAAGATACACTACAGGGGGTTGGCTGTAGCTCAGGAGGTAGAGAAGGTCACCTACTACTCAGAAGGTTGGTGGTTTGATCCCTGGCTGCTCCAGTCTCCACGCCAAAGTATCCTTGGGCAAGATACTGAACCCAGAGTCGCTCTTCGATGCAACTGTGTGACTGTTAGAACGCCATTAAGCTCAGAAAGAAGTGTCAACGAGGCATGTTGTGTAAAGTGCTCTGAGTGCTCAACATAGAGTAGAAAAGCACTCTATAAGAACCATTCACCATTTATGATAAACACAGAAAAAGTTCTTATTTTATAAAGTAAGAAGACAGTACAATGGACAAGCTATATAAATGTACAGTTAGCAGCACAGATTCTAGCAGCAAGGTAAAAGAGTGAGTTCAAATTGCAGCACTGTACAAGGTTGCAGAAGTGCAATAAAATAGCTGTATGTATTAAGTTGGGTTAGGTTAATCCTACATGAGTGTGTGCGCGTGTGTGTGTCCGACTCCATCAGAGTAAAAAGTCCACGTAATGGGTGAGATGGTTCATCCACAATGCTTGCAAATGCAGTAGTTATCAACTATGTTTGTGAGAGATGGAAGAGAGACACCGGTGAGCTTTTCAGCTGTCTTCACTATATGCTAAACCAGACAGGGATACAGCTACTCAGGATGCTCTCGGTGGTTCCTCTGTGAGGGTGGGAGGTGGCAGTTGAACTTTCCTCAGTCTTCTTAGAAAGTAGGAATCCTGTTGGGCTTTCTTGGTCATTGCACTGGAGGTGAGGGACAAGGGGAGACTTTCTGCCAGGTGAACACCAAGGAATTTGGTGCTCGTGACGGTGCTCCATGCAGGAGCCATTGATGTTCAGTGGAGAGTGGTCGCTGTGTGTCCTTCTAAAGTCAATGACGATCTCTTTGGTTTTGTCAACATTAAGAAACATGTTGCTGAATTTACACCAGTCTGCTAACGTAGCACCTCCTCTCTCTCTGTATGCAGACTCATTGTTTTCGTTGACTTACCACGGTTGTGTCACCTGCAAACTTTATGATGTAATTAAAGCTGTGCATTGCTGTACAGTCATGAGTCAGTAGTGTAAACAGCAGTGGGCTAAGAACACAGCCCTGTGGAGCTCCAGTGCTCAGTGTGGTGGTTCTGGAGGTGTTTTTGTCAATCCAGACAGACCGAGACCTCCCAGTCGGGAAGTCCAGGATCCAGTTGCAGAGAGAGGTGTTCAGGCCCAAAAAGCTCAGCTTTCCAATCAGAGGATTGATGGTGTTGAATGCTGAGCTAAAGTCTACGAGCAGCATCCTGACATACATGTTTTTTTTGTCCAGGTGTGCGAAGGCCAGATGAAGTGTGGTGGCTATTGCATTGTTTGTTGAGCGGTTGGGACGGTATACAAACTGCAGTGGGTCCATGGTGGGAGACAAATGCACCTGGTCATTGAAGGGTGGGATTTTCTTCTTCGCCAATGTGTTGTTCTGTGCTTCAAATCGAGCATAGAAGTCATTCAGCACATCTGGGAGGGAAGCCTCAGTGTCATAGACAGGTGGTGTAATCCTGTACTTGGTGATGGCCTGGATGCCCTACCACATGCACCTGTGTCTGTTCTGGAAGTGGCTATGAATGCTCTGACCGTCCGCTTCTTGTATTGTCGGGACAGCTTTACTCTTTGCTGCTGCTGCTTTGAAAGCAGAGTCTCTGGCCCTCAGCAGTGCACACACCTCTGAAGTCATCCACAGCTTCTGGTTGGGTCTTATGGTGATTGTTCTAGTGGTAGTGATGCCATCAATGCATTTGCCGACGTAGCCAATCACTGATGCCGTGTTCTCCTCTAGGTCAGTGGAATGACCATATGTTGAAGATTGCAAAAACACGTCCCAGTTGGTACACTAAAAAGAGTCGTGAAGAGCAGAGATGGATCCTTCTGGCCAGGTTTTCACCCATTTCAATTCTTGTTTGCAGCATCTGACAAGTGTATGCAGTCACGTTCTCCAGAGTCCTGCTAATGACCTCTATATTTGACTCAGGTGTGTTGAAGCAGAGACACATCTAAAACCAGCAGGACACCGGCCCCCGAGACCTGGAGATGTCTTGCGCATTTGCTCCTCCCATTGCAAAGTTCACATGTTGGTAAAATATATTTGTTGGACTTGATATTTGTGTGATTAAAATTGATAATAAACAGCACACACACACACACACACACACACACACACACAAACACATAATAAAGCATAATCATATGTTTGTGTATCAATTTTTGTTTTGTCTTTTGCATGCTGTT
>VUQJ01042460.1:18168-28451 GCA_015108635.1 Andinoacara biseriatus
ACCTGGAGATGTCTTGCGCATTTGCTCCTCCCATTGCAAAGTTCACATGTTGGTAAAATATATTTGTTGGACTTGATATTTGTGTGATTAAAATTGATAATAAACAGCACACACACACACACACACACACACACACACACACACACTCCATTGTCTGGTCTCAATAAAGAGGCTAGAGAGCCTAAAAACTCTTCTACTATGAGAACAACACGAGGTTAATGTGGTTTGGATTCTTTCCTGAATATGAACTCTGAGTGATTCTTTTGTGAAACATTCAAATGGTTGGCTTCAAAAATAATCAAAATAACAAAAATTAAACAGAAATCAAGGCCTAAAACACTCCAGCTCCCATGATACACCACAGCAGAACACAATGTTCTCATGGGCTCCTCACTCTGAACCAGATGATGTAATGCATCTGCAGTGTGTGTTTGTGTGTGTGTAGGTGTGTGTGTTTCTGTCTTTGTGAGGACCCGCATCTGTCTCCTGCCTTCACAGGGAAGACATTTTGGATGCTGAGCAGCTGTTTGTGCAGCTGAATTTCAGGTCACGTATGTGTGTTTGAATGTTTGTAAAATCTGTGTGTGTGTATCTGTGTGAAGGCTTGCATGTGTGTGTGAAGGTGGCAAGGTGAGCCAGAGGCTGCATCAACAAGGAGAAGAAGAAACCTCCACGTCCCAACTGATGATGTCACCTGCAGCCAATCAGCTTAGAGTTCTCAGAGCCACACCTTCTGCACTCGTGTGTGTGTGTGCGTGTGTGATGTCAGATCAGCTTAAGGATTCAGCAGAAACAACAACACATCATTATTTGATTTAAGCGCTGAAGTATTTCCGCAGCACAGTGCATTGGCATAGAACAGAATCATATTTATTCAGTTATGTATATGTGTGTGTGTTTGTGTATGTATGTGTGTATATATGTATATTTTTTCTTTTATATTATTGTTACTTTTTATTTATATTTATTCTTCTTAAGGGCAACAGTGGGACCTAAGGATAGAAATTTGGTTCCACTGCATGTAAATGTGATGCAAATGACAATAAAGAATCCTTGAATCTAGAATAGAACAGAATAGAAACAGAGGAGGCAGGGCTCCAGCCAGCTCTGTAGGATGCTTTCGAGGACAAACAGCAGCAGAATAACTGGAAGAGGTGACATCATCTCTGAGGCCATAAGATGATGTCACCAAAAATGAGGTCATTGCAATGAAATGGACATGGAGTGATGTCATCATAATGTGACTGAGTAAAAGTAAGACAGAAAATAAAGAGGATGAGTCATGCAGCTGAGGTGAGACTGGACAAGTACATTAGAACATCTGAGGTCTTTTACTTATACCGTGGGAACAAAGTGCATAATGTTACAGAAAGGTTAGACTTGGGTTACGCCAAAAACATGCTTGATGACAGTTTAGGTTTGTCAAACTGAGGAGGTCAAACTACACTGCTCAGAAAACTTAAAGGAGCCCTTTTTAATCAGAGTTCAGCATCAGTAATCAAACCTCTGTGATACTGATGTAAGGATTAGAGGGGGTGTTCATCAAATTACCAACAGGTGGACTAGAGGGGAAACAATGACACCCCCAAACAGGAATGGTGTTACTGGTGGAGGAAACTCACATTTTCCCTCCTCGTCTTTTCTGACTGTGTTCACTAATTCTGCATTTGGCTAGGGTCAGAGTCACTGCTGGTAGAATGAGGCCTTGAAAGGGTCTGGAGAAGCTGTGGAGAACATTATGCTGCCTGTAACGTATCGTTCAAAATGAGCGGTTTGGTGGGTCAGTGATGGTCTGAGGAGGCATATCCATGGGGGACACAGACCTCTACAGGCAACAGCACCCTGACTGCCATCAGGTATCAGCATGAAATCCTTGGACTTGTCAGACCCTACGCTGGTGCAGAGGGTCCTGGGTTCCTCCTGGTGCCTCATGTAGAGTATGCAGACAGTTCCCGGAGGATGAAGGAACTGATACCATCGACTGGCCCCCACACTCACCTGACCTAAATCCAACAGAACACCTCTGGCACATCATGTTTCAGTCCATCTGAAGCTGCCAGGTTGCACCTCAGACTGTCCAGGAGCTCAGTGATGTCCCAGTCCAGATCTGGTATCCTCCAGGACACCATCCATCATCTCATCAGGAGCCCTGACGTTGTCAGATTTCATACTAGCAGGTGGAGCCTCACAAACTACTGAGGACTGTTTAGAGCAGCTGCAATGAAATTTCAGCTAAATGTTCCAGCTGCTGCTTCATTTTGGGGTATTTTTGAATTCAGCCTCTGTAGGTTCATTTTCATTTCCATCAAACGATGTGGCGTCCTTTCATTCCTGACACATCACCCATCCATATCAGTGCAGACATGCAGCAGGATTTTTCCCACTGAGATCTGATGTTTTCAAAATGTTCCTTTTAAGGTTTTTTGTGCATTGTTTTATACTGTTTCTGCCTGGAGGAATAAGACCTGTTGCATCTGTCCTCCTCTGACACCTGCTGCTGGATAATTCATCGACAGGCAGGGAGATGACTGAGGGTTAGTTTCTGCCAGCTGAAACCACTCGCTTAGCTCCAGCATGAATGAGATGAGCTGGAGTCTCAGCCAGCAGTCTTATGTGTGTGTGTCTGTGTGATGTGTTGGCGAGGCGTCGTGACTGTTTCTGTTTCTACTCGTGTCCACAGCCCACCGAAGATGAGGAGGAGGAGAGTAAGGGAGGGGCAAGCTTCAGGCTGAGGAGGAGAGCGAGCAGAGACAGCAGCGTGGGCTGAATATCAGCGGAGGTGATTAAATGCTGCAGGACGAGATTTCCAGAAGTTCACCTGAGGCACAGAGTTCCCCGCTTCGACTTTCCGTGGCTTTCAGATCAGTTTCCACAGTTTCAGCCTTCAGCCTGTGCCATTTCTACAGACTGTTTTATTAGGTGCCCAGTTATGGTGACCTGAGCTGCAGAGATGTTTGCAGGTCAGGCTCTGCATCATCCAATCACATTCAACTGCTGCACGTAGTATAGAAGGTGGAAATACTCCAAGTACTTCCACCTGCCCAACACAAAATGCTAACATTGCATTATCAAAATGCATAGTTCAGAAACCAATGATGGCCACATCCACTTTTTTTTCCCATGCAGTCTGTAACATTTGCTGGCTGTGAAGCCAGCAAAATAGTGCAGCCCCTAAGCCCCAAACAGCAGAGGCAAAACTGTGATGGATAAGTTCTGCAGCCAAAGGTCTGCTGGGCCAACTGAGAGCACAACAGTGGAAACAACATAACCACACACCTGCCATGATACACCTGCTTACCACCTGCAAAGTTTGATATGTGCCTACATCCTTTAGATACAGATTGAGGCCCACACCGCGCACTTGTATATTCTCATATTTATCTCATTAGTGTAAAGGGATCCTGACAAGCTGAAACATTTCCACAGAAGTTGGACTTCTTTGAAGCTGTCAGTGTTTTGTGCAGGCGTGCCGTCTTCTCTGCACATTTATGTTTTGTTCTTTTGAAAGATGGAGCAGAGAGATGAGTCAGATACTCTTCAATCCGACCACGCTGCCGGATCTCAGCGAGCGTGTAGGCGAACGAAGCGAGCAGCGTGGTGGCAGATGGTCGGCAGGCAGACAACCTGAATCCATTCAGAGCTCAGACATGAATGAAGACGAGCAGAAACACGGCACACCAATCAATACCTCCAGAAACACCAGAGAACAGCTCTGTGGGTGAGTGTGTGAGGTTGTTTTTCATTTATTTTACAAACACTCAATAATCAGTTTATTAAGTGCAGTCTGCTCCAGAAGCTCTGTTTTGATGAAGCTTCTAGTTTGATTTATGCTCTGCACACTATAACCTCTGCACACTTCTCAGCACCTCATAACAAACAGCTCAAAAAAATTATAGGAACACTGAAAACATCGAGTCTCAGCAGGAAAATCCTGCTGCGTGTCTATACTGGAGCGGGTGATGTGTTAGGAAGGAGAGGACGCCACATCGTTTGATGGAAATGAAATGGGGATAAATACAAAGACACTGAAAATCAAAGTGAAAAATGACGCAGCAGATGGAACATTTAGCCAAAATAAATTACATTTGTTTTCAGTTTGTCATGAGCCATCCCCTCATCAGACACTTTCACATCATCACAATGAAACGGAGACTTTTTTTGTGCAAGTCTTGTAAAGTCTTTCTCCTCATTACGGTCGTGGCGAGAAGCTGCTGGTTCTGCTGCAAAGGAAATGATGGAGTTCCAGAGTTGGAGAGGGCCCACAGACCATTACTGTTTGGATTCCTCCATCAGCTGATGCAAAGCTCATTCCAGTGCATGTGGACAATTAATAGATCCTGACAGTCCTGCAATGTTCCAGCTCTACTGACACAAGGACATAGAGAAAATCGTTACGTCACACCTGCGGTCATTTTAAAGCTCCTTATTGCGCATGTTAGATTTAATGTGGTCTCCACTGTGTTGTATTTTTGGTTTAACTGTTTTCTGTAATTTTCCAGCGCTTGGGAGAATAGTTTATTTTATTCCTGCTCTTTGAAGGGACGGTTTGGTTTCCATGTGCCGCCCAGCAGATGACTGATGAGCTGATGACTCAGGTCACCTCAGCTATAAGACGCTTTCACAGAAGTTCCTCTTGACAGGTGAAAAGTTTTTCTCCATGAGAAACACTGTTGACTTGTTACTAATATATTGCTCAAAAAATAAAGGAAACACTCAAATAACACATCCTAGATCTGAATGAATTAAATATTCTCATTGAATACTTTGTTCTGTACAAAGTTGAATGTGCTGACAACAAAATCACAAAAAAATCATCAATGGAAATCAAATTTATTAACAAATGGAGGCCTGGATTTGGAGTCGCACACAAAATTTAAGTGGAAAAACACACTACAGGCTGATCCAACTTTGATGTAATGTCCTTAAAACAAGTCAAAATGAGGCTCAGTATTGTGTGTGGCCTCCACGTGCCTGTATGACTGAAGAGCACAGGGCACCAGTGGAGAATTTGCCAATCCTGGTGTTCTCTGGCAAATGCCAAGCATCCTGCACGATGTTGGGCTGTGAGCACAACCCTCATCTGTGGAAGTCGGGCCCTCATACCATCCTCATGGAGTTGGTTTCTAACCTTTTGTGCAGACACATGCACATTTGTGGCCTGCTGGAGGTCATTTTGCAGGGCTCCTCCTGTTCCTCCTTGCACAAAGGCAGAGGCACCGGTCCTGCTGCTGGGTTGTTGCCCTCCTATGGCCTCCTCTACGTCTCCTGGTAGCACCTCCAACCTCTGGACACTATGCTGACAGACACAGCAAACCTTCTTGCCACAGCTCGCATTGATGTGCCATCCTGGATGAGCTGCACTACCTGAGCCACTTGTGTGGGTTGTAGAGTCCGTCTCACGCTACCACAAGTGTGAAAGCAGCACCAACATTCAAAAGTGACCAAAACATCAGCCAGACAGCAGGTACTGAGGAGTGGTCTGTGGTCCCCACCTGCAGAACCATTCCTTTTATGATTAATTGCCAATAATTTGCCAATAGTTTAATAGACTTGTACATTTGCTTTGATGAAGACTCATTTTTGTTCTGAATGAAGATAAAGCTTCTGGAAATACCACGAGGTCGAGTGAAGCTCATTTTATTTTGCACATCATAAAGCCTTCCTGTACTTTCACAAACAAAAGCCAACAACGATGAAACAGAAGATTTCTCATATAAAAATATAGTCTTCTATTTTAGGGAAGGAGCAGCCAATCAGCTTCTCCGAGCAAGTGAGGTCACCTGACCTGACAGGAAGTTCAGTCTTCGTCTCCTCATATTGGAACCTGTGAGGAGGAATGTCAGCGGTGGAAGACATGATCGAGGTAATAGTCTGTATCCTGCAGAGGGGTCAGAGGTCAGGGACCCTCAGGCATCATACGCTTCCTGTTTTGGACTTCAACCACTTCCTTCCTCTCCTTCAGGAAGTTTCCGAATGCTTCGCTCTCCTTGCTGTCCTCCGTAACTGAAAAACAGAAAATTCAGTTTATTTTGCGCACAAAGACAAAAACGTACTGATTTTTACTGATTTGTTCGGCCTCGAACCGCCGAGTACGACTGGCTTTTTAAAATACCGATCGGCTCCAAATGCTGCAGGAAGTTTAATCCACACTGTATCAACGCAGTGAGACTGTAAACATTTATTTCCTCACCGCTGTGGTCGATGTCGTCTGTGTCGCTGTCCACCTCCTCTTCATCACGATTACCGCGTGTCATGATGAGGTCACTGGGTCCGGTAATGTCAGCTTCCTCTGCAGACAAGAAGTCAGCCGGCCAGTTAGAGCATTAAAAATGTAGCCAACAACCGAGCCAAGCGGAGCAGCCAGTGACTACCTGTGAACGGTGTGCTCGTCATATCCACTGCTCCCAGGTCCTTCCTCAGCCTCTCCAGCTGCTCCTGTTGCTTCTTGCTTTGAGCTTCGGCCTGGAGGGCAGGAGGTCAGCTTATACATGGAGATCCACGAAGGCAGAGACACAGGAAAAAAACAAAAAAAACACTCACCAGCTGTTTGCGGAGTCGTTCATACTCGGGTCGATAGTCCCTGAGGAAGCAGGAGGAAGACTTCGGGTTATCACACCAACTCGTTACCCCCATGTAAACAGAACCCAGATCTCAATGTTGAGCGTTGTGATTAGTTTTTAACAGCTGTCCTGATACAGCCAAGTGTGGCCAAGCCCTTCATGTGGCATCTAAGCTGTGTGAAAGCACTCACCTATGTTTAATGATTTGTTCTGTAAATGTACATATTAAAGAGTGCATTGTTAGATATTTTTAAATCATTAATATTTTAGCTGTTTAACCAACAATGTGTTTTAAACCTATTACACAGCTAATCTGTTTGTATGTATACTGCAGGAGACAGCAGAGGCTTCTGGTCTGTACCAGGAAAATATTTGTGGAGTATTTATGGTAATTTAGTGCCCTCTAGTGGCTGACACCACACACAGCAGCCTGCCACGATGTGGCAGAAGCGTGTCAACCAAGACAGCCCTACAACATCCAGAGCCTTCAGGGCAAATCTCATCCACCCCAGGGGCCCTGCCACCAAGGAGCTGTTTAACCACCTCGGTGACTTCACCCCCAGTGATGGGCAAGTCCAGTGACGTGCGGTCAGGGAGGTAGGTGAGGCAGTGCCTTCTCTGTCATCATGACAAGTAAAATACTTACAATGATAAGAGAAAATACATTTGACCAAGTGACTGTTCTATAAAACTGTTCTATAAAACTGTTTTCTGAATTATTTCAACACGTTAATGTTCAAAATCGCGGAATTTACACATCGCCTGTTCAAACACATCACAGAATAGCCACAGCACTGCACTGGCTCACCTCTGGGGGCGCTGTATCACATACAATAAATGAAGCAGGCGGTTGGCACATGCCCATTGCTGTCTCTCTTTATATCGCCAAAATACATGTTTGATTACACATGTGCTGCACATGCTGATGCTCCACAGTCTGTCTGATATACTGAATGAATCTGTGTGCCATGTTTATTCTTTGTGAGCAGTCTTGTGCAAGGTGCAAATGCACGGTGAAAATAGACAGTGAGGCATAAAGTACCGTGCCGATAGTGGGCAGTGCTACAACAGTGCTGCCCCACAGTGAGAAGGATAGGCGCACGAATTTCATCTTCAAATAAAGGTAAGATAAGATTTTTTTTTTTTTTTATTTTAAAAAAATAGTTTGACCTTACATTAAATATTTAGTTTTTCTTGCCACCATTGTTGAACAGTATGGGATCGATTAAAGCATAATTAATCATTAACATAATTAATTGAGCTTCTATTTTGGGTTCATATATGTGAACATCCAACTCCAGACGAGTCTGTGCCTCACTCGTTACAAACTTCACCGTACATCACTGGGCAAGTCATCCCCCTCATCCCCAGACTCTGCTTCCACTACAGAAGGTGTGTTAGCGGGACGAAGGTCGCATTCCTTCCACCACCCAACTGTATCCTCAGTCAGCAGCGCCCCACCTGCACTATACATATACTATAAAGCCCAGCTTCCCCCTCATGAGTCCCGTTTGCCTGAATAGCTTCAAGGCAGTCCAAAAGTCTTTATCCCTAGCCTGACCAAATGCCTCCCACACCTGAGTTTTGGTTTCAACCACCACATCCCCCTTCATAAAAGATGCACAGGGGGAGGATGTGTTTACAACTCACCTATTTTAAATGAATTCAGGCTTAAAGTTTGCATAATTAGGGGTGTGGCCTATTTGATTAACAGGTGGATGGTGACACAGGCAGCTGCAGCAGCTGGCTGCCTGCTTTCTAATGAGGCTTGTTGTTGTTAGTGGATAATGTGCACAGATATAGTTGCACCCCCCCACCCGAGTGAAAAGTGTCTAAATAATTTACAGTTGTGGCAGAGTCCCATCAGTCTTATGACTGGTTATAACTCACCTCTCGTACTCCTTAGCGGCGTCCTCCACCTGAACAAACAGCTCATCTAATCCACTTCCTGTCACTGCAGACACACCAACCACCTGCAGGCATGGAGACCACCCTGAGACTTTGCTTTTATCGTTTGCTTAAACTTCAGTTACTGAACCTGCTCTGACCAATGAGTTAGGTGGCTATGCCCATCTTCTACATACAGTTTATCTACAAACTTAAGCAGATACATTTAAATCAGCACTTCATCATTTCTGAAAGCATAACCTTAAAATTCTCCTTGTATATCTCAGACAATGTTAAAAGTTTGGGTTGTAAGGATTTGCCAGGGGTTCAGGTTTTCAGCCCCTCTCACCCTCAGGTTGGTGTAGAACTCGTCCAACACAAGGCTCATGGAGCGCGTCAGGTTGCTCACATATGAGGTTTCCTGGTTCAGAGCGTCCTGGAAGACGTCAAAGTCGTGCATCCACTCCACTGCGAAGCTGTGGTCAATGATGTCGGTCTGAAAGAGGAAGAAAATCACAAACAGAAAAAAATGCAGTCTAGCACGAGCCGGCACCATGCTGAGGTCCTTACCTTGTTCATGGCCACAATGAAGGGCAGCTTGGTCTTGTAGAGGATACTGAAAGACACGATGATCAGCAGAGTCCAGATCAGATGATAAAAAGTGTTGATGGTTTAGGATGGATACTTCCCCACACACAATTTCCTCTGATGACGTTTATTTGGTGACTCATTTCAGGTGATAAATCAAGGCCTCCCGTTATCTCGACAATCCTCTCAGTTTTAGGGTTCAATTATGCTTCTGCATCGGTTCTTTGAGGGGCCAAAGAACATAACCAGTAACCCCTCTGAACCCTACATGGTAACACAATCCTCGCTGAGTCAACCTGTTTCTTGTAAGGTGCACATCGAGTTACGTTGCAGGTTACTGCGCAGGGTTCAGAGGGAATTTCTGGATACATGCGTAGACCCTGCAAACACCTGACGCAGAAGCATAACTGAGGCTGTCAGGATGACCAGCTGCTGCTCAAGTGTCCTTATGATCACTGAAATGGCTCTCCAGAGAATTGTTCATCCTGTAGCTGGACTCCAGTTCCACCGTCTTGGACTGCAGCTGGTGAAGAACTGGTCTGTGTGACCAACTGTGGTCGAAGGAAATGGAGCTGGAGTCCGACTGCAGGATGAGGGACTAACCAGAGGGGCAGGTACAGACCTTTAACGGATCGTATAAATACCTCAAAACAAGCTTTCTTTATTCAATGACGTGACAACATGACTCATGAGAGTCGATTATTATTTTTATATTTTGTTTTATTTGGAGAACTTTTTCGCTGATTTGACTGTTTTCGCTGGATTATCCCACTAACGAACAGCTGTTACTCACAAAGCGCGACTCATGGTAGGAGTACCTTATTATTGTCATTGTCCTTTAGATGCAAATGTGTTTTTTATGGTGCGCTAGACCTGCTCCATTATCTACACAAAGCACCATACGCTGCTGCGACGCTGCTTATATTATGTGTCTGTGCACGCTGTATTGTTTACAGGTGTGCTTTACATATTGATATTTGAAATTTCCAGGTGTTCAGTGGAAGGGAGGGTGGATTGTACTATCGATTGAGTGTTTCACGGGGTTCTTTATTATGTCCGCATCACCCGGTGAAAAGGCAGGACGAGGTGGACAGTGTCTCAGAGCTTTGTTGAGATTCGCGGTGAACACTGCATCGCAATTTTGGAGATTGAGAAATGTCACAGCGGGCCGCCGGCAAGACAAATGTAGTGTTTACATTTACTGTAACTTTTTATCAATATATATATTTTTGGGGTGTATGTGTGAAG
>VUQJ01042463.1:5896-17808 GCA_015108635.1 Andinoacara biseriatus
TATAAAAAGATATATATTATAAACTAGGTTAACTTACAATCATGATATTTTAGAAAGTTCTGTTTTTCTATCTGATTTTTTGCAGAATCGTTGTCATATTTTCGGCTGATTTACCCAAACAGGTCTATTTAACAGTGTATCTAGTAGAAAGAGAATAGTAGAAAGAGTAGAGAGAGACTTGATGCGTTTCATTTTTGCTTCCTCACATCCCCTCTGCCATCAGGAAGGACCTTTTAATACCTTAAATGCATCTTGTGGAGGCAAGGAGTACAGAGGCTTCTTAGAGCAAGGAAATAGGTGTGTCCTTCCTTCCCCTCTCACCCTCTCCCATATTCTTGCTGGGAGAAGCTATGACCCAAGGAGGAAACAGAAGTGGGAGAATCTAGCAGAGACATTAGCATAGTGGGGGTAACAGTTAGGGTGCAGAAAGTGTGGAGCATTTCCAGCAAATACACATTGCCGATGGGAAGTTCAAGGAGCCTGTGATTATAGGGATTTTCCAAAAATTACACAGAGCCAGTGGTTATTTCAGGGGGCTAGGAGTGTTACTCATTCTCAGATAATAAACAGAGCATCAATTACGAACACTTGCCAACCTGATATATTGTGGTTATTTTTGTGTGAATATACAAGGAAACAGGACTAATTGAGCCTTTGCACAACTTTGCATTTGTCATTTATGTGACTTGCTTTTTATTCTTCTTTGATTATTCTGCTTAAATTCATCTTCTGGTTTGTCTAAACTCTCATTTCCTATACGTATTTCATGCAGTTCTCTGGATATTAAATGAGCATATCTGAATCTGGTCTTCTATGTTTCTCTGCAGGTGTTTCTCTAGGTCAGACCACCTGGCCTTGCACATGAAGAGGCACATCTGAAGGACAAAAAAGAAAAGGAGCAGGAGAGTAGGAGCATGAAGAGGAGGAAGAGGAGGAGGAGGAGGAGAAAGAAGAGGAGCGATAGGAGGACAGCGGGATGGGCAGTCAAGCTACCAACTGCCCGCCTCATCCCCAACCCCCCACCCGTCCAAAACACCAGTAGGCTCGGATAGCCATCGGGAAAAAGGGGCAGGAGGAAAAGGAGGAGTAGCTAGATTGTTGTTTTTCTTTAAACCTACACACTCACGTTCGCAATAGTAAACACTTCACATGCCCGTCTTTGAATGCATCATCCCGGTGAACCCCAGTTACTCTCATGCAGCTCTGGGGGCTTGGACACTGCCAAACCAACATGTACTCGCTTGACAAAACAGTATGGCGCCTTTTTTTTTTTTAAAGTTTCTCTGTAGTCAGTGTGTTGAAATAATCAAGTCACTTTGGTTGAGCAGAAACTCGTCCATATAGTCAGCTGTTAGTGCTTTCCCAGCTTTTGAAATTAAAATACTCAACTTTTTTTTTCTTATCAATGTTTCTCATACACGGAACACAAGAAACCATCACCTGCCGCAGTCAGCTTCAGTACTCATTGTGAAGAAAACAACAATGCCAAATCTGCAGGAGAGAGACTGTACGGATTGACTCCTAGCATGGCTGACAATCGAGCCCAGTGCCCGGGACACTGGGTGCGCCCGCTGGACCTCCGTCAGTGGGTGCCGCTGCAGCTCTCAGGCTCTCCTCCAGTGGGTGTTTGCATCTCTCACCTTCACTGAGATCCCTGCCGCCTCCGCAGGCCATCTGACAGAAATGCGCAGCGACACTTTCTTCCCTTTTTTCTACTTAGAGGACAATAATTCTTCTTCTTCTTATTGTTATTAAAAAGAATGACACTTTGTTCTTTTCTCTCTGGGAGAAAATGTCTTAAAACTCACTGCAACGTGTTTGAGAAGAAAAAAAAAACAAAAAACTAAACAAAAACTAAAAATCTAAGATGACTTCAACCGAATGTGTGGGATGAGAAGGAGAGCGTTGTTGGTCTTATAATCCCCATGTGCACCGACTCTGCATCCACAGTCTGCAAGCAACCAGTGGATGAACAAACAACAGAATCACACCAACTCTCAGAAAAGGGATTTGTGGGGTTTTTTTGGACTAAAATAAAAGCAGAAAGCAGAGAGGTCTTCATTTGTGTGCTGCTCTTTCTGCCCTGTGACTCCCTGCAGCTGAAAAACAAAACCTTGTTATGACCTCTCATGGTCTCATATTCTACCAGTCAGGCAGAGGATTGCTAAAAACTGGAAATATGTTTCTTGGTTGTTGTTTTTTTCTTTTTTTTCTTTTTTTTCATCATTCTGATTCCGAAAGTCATCCTCGAGCGCTTTCACAGACTCTGAGATCTCATCTCCCTGGCAGGACTGCAGGGCAAGAATGGAAGCTCAAGAGCTGCTTTTTGGTTATTCACGTGGAACTAAAGATGCCGGCCGACCTTTGCGTGGTGGCTCTGAATAGACACGGTCACATCGACCCGTCAAATTTGCCTGTTTCATATCCACTGACTGCACTGACTTTTTTTCAATGTTATCTGTGCTCTCGTTTTCTTTTTCTACGGCGAAAAATAAGGATAAAAGAAACACAAAGAAAAAAAAATCATAAAAGACTTGAAAAAATACAACACAAAAACAATTCTGTCTCACTCTACACGCTGCATACAGAACAAGCACACATGCTCCGTCAACACACACACACACACACACGCACACGCACATGGACACACACTTTCACTGCGGTTCTTATGCTCACGGCTCCTCTTGAGATAAGACTAATAAGATTTAGGAAAATAATTATTAAACTAATGAACAGAGTTGGAAAACAACACACTGCATGGCAGGCTTTATTGCAAACACATACACACACACCAGCTCATGAACACATGCACGCACACTCTTCCTGGAATTATATGTTCTGCTCCCAAATCTTTTTTCACAGTAGGAATTTAGCAACTGTTGTTTAGCAGAAGAGTATCTTAGCTCTCGGCTGGAGGTAACAAATGATTCCAAATCCTTTGAAGTGAGAAATCAGCTTGTTCTCAGTTCCAACAATCACCCACATATCCCTCACTACAGCTTGTGCCTCTCATTTAATCAGCATTTTTTTTTTTTTTTTACTTCAGAGACTCTGGTTACATTGTTGGTTACAGTTGAGTGCATTAGTCAATGTTTTCATCAGAAATAATCATAAAGAAATCATAAAGAAAGCAGCTGCAGCAGATCTAAGACATTAAACCAGCAGCAGTCATGTATTATTATTATTATCATTATTAATGGTTGGTTAAAAAAAAATCTGGTTAAGTGGCTTTGTGCTCATAGGAAAAGTGCTTCGAAATGACAAAATTGCCTGAAGCGTTCAGGAAAATCCTGATCTAGCCTGAAAATTGAGTTATTAGGAAGACTGTTAGGGGGAAATCAGAGCTTACTGAGCAGAAATTCCAGCTCCAGTTTTGATCTGACAAATGAAATTAAGCAAGATTTATTTTATGACTTAAAGGTACCATGTAAAAAAAATTTGTGGGTCCTTTTTTTCATGTTGTGATACTCAGCACCCACAAAAAAAAAATGCACGCGGGGCCGTTTCTGTTTAATGCTATTTGTCTGACTTAACACACAAAGTAAGGTTTGTTAAAGCACCCGCTGGATTTTCAAAGCAGTTCATAATGCGTGATGAAAACACTGACTTTTACCTGTAATCACGAACACTTTTTATTGTAAAAAATGGTGGATCAGAGAAAACTGAGGCGAATGCATATCCACAATGCCTGCTTCCTTTGCTCAATAGATGCCGGGAAAAAAAAAAATGCACTCGCCTTGCAATCAGGGCACTCAGCACCAAGAGACACTGCTGCTGCATCCGCCCACCACCACCTACTGTATATGCCCCATAGCACATGCAAACAGACCATTATTCACTGCTGTTGACTGGTGCAGTTGGGTGAGGGTGCAGGTTCCTGAAGCTGGCAGGGGTTTTCACATCCCAGTGTGCCCAGTCATCGTGCCAGTTGGCCTCGCCAGCCTTCATTAGGTGAAACAGCGAAAACATTCCCCTCCAGGGGGTTTTATGGTGCAGCTTCGAACAATCGATACCAAAAACCTCCAGCGTGGAACTGCCCTTCAGCCACGGGCAGAGTCTCACCGGTTAGGAGAGATCAGCGGGAGACCGCCTCCATATGAATTCTGTGTATCTAGCGGCAGCTTTCACTATTTACTCTCCTTCTGCTAAGTATGACAAAGCAGCTCATGTAGGAGACGAATCCAGTGTTTCATTTTGATTTCATTTTCATTGTTGCTGGTTTCCATTACAGAAGCTGTGTTGATGGTTGTTTTCTTCATTCTTGGATAATGCAAAGTCATGCCATAATGTCGAGGCATGCAAAGAGATATAGAAGCCCTCCTATACAACGTACAATCACAGAGGGATCAGGATTGTAGCACTTTTGTGAGGCTTTTGATGGCATGAATGTGTTTATGTGTGCACGTATGTGTCCCTATGAGGCAGACTGTGAGGGAAGCAGTCCTTCAGCAAAGAGGTTTATAACTGATTTCTAACAAGTGTGCAGCTGTGTGAGGGAAGAACTAGTTGATGCATTTGCTGTTGGATTTTTTTTTTAAATTATTTTATCAAAGCAATGGCTGACAATGTGTTTATTAGGGGTTTTTTTTTGTTCTGACCCTTCACTCATTCATAAATACAAGTCACTGAGCTTGATGACGTTGCATCCTATTAAAGAGATGCAAAGTCGTGCCTCGCGCTACACAGATTTATCCTATTTAAACTACACAAACTCAGACTATCTGCCAGATTAGTCACCATTTAGTTCAAATTATTTGAAAGACAGTCTTTAATTTAAAAATTTTGTGCCTATTTAAGAAAAATGCCGTTGTCTTATTGCAGCAGGAAGCAACATTTTGTATCCATGCTACTTAAATTCAACTTAAATTGATCTTTTGCAAACTTACTATACTTTGAATTAAAAAACTGCTAAAAAGCAAAAAACAAAAAAAAAAAAAAAGTGAGCTTTAAGGACTCTCCAAGAGGATATGCCACTTTGAGCACATTTCTGTGTCGGTTTTTGAATAACACATTGAGCAGTTACACCCCTAGCCACACAGACAATGCAAAATGGTTGGGGTTACAAAAAATGTAAATGCACATTTAAGATCGTAGTGCTTCCCAGCACTCATAGTTCATCTCCTCTTAAATTAAAACCCCGCTAGACATTCGACAGATCGCAAAGTCACTTCAGTTACAAATTCACATTTCATTCCCTTCACGTCTGAGCCTGTCAAAGCAGGTCTTCTGTCACAGCGTTGCCCGGGTCTCCTGTCGTCTCTTAGGCTCCTCCAGGCCGGCTAGCTGCCGTCCCACAGCTCTGATTAGCATTAACTCCTGGGTCCTCTTCTCAAGTTGCAGTTCAGCTAATGAGATAGCTCTGGGTCACAGGGAAACTGAGTGGTCTGGAGGAAAAAAAAAAAGAGAGAAAACATCAGGGACCTTGAGGCAGACTGATTCCAGCAGTCTGCACCCAGTGGACAGATTTGATGTAGAACAAACAGAAAGTCCTGTTAGCGCAGAGAAATATCAGGAGACAGTGAGAGATATTCATTGAAGAGGCTAAACTTTCATGAAAAAAAAGGATTTAAAAAAAAAAAAAATTTACCCGCACGAATATCCAAATCATTAAATCAGCCATTGCATTTTATCTCGTGGATTACAGATAAAATAAATTACCATTTATCTGCAAAGTCCCAACAGATATTTAATCCACTCCATGTCCCCCGATCCTCCCCCATGCTTCACAGTTAAAGTGCCATTCTAATTTCCCTCTATCCCTCTCTCCATCCTCACCCCATCTCTCCCTTTCTGTCCACAGCAGTTGTCCATGCACTATCAGCTGCAGGAATGCTGAATGCACACTTTACACATTTTGCCCAAAGATTTGCATATCTGCAAGTTAACTGCTGTGAATGTAGTAGATGTAGTGGAAAGAGCTGAGATGCAGAGGTGCAGAAAAGGAGTGATGGATGGAAGGTGGAAGGAGAGGGATTGTTTCTCTTACGTGACCGTTAAATCTTAATTACCGGTATGCTCCAACGCTTCATGCTTCATAACATTCTCAGTCCTCTCGTGTACTGTCAGCTGGAGCCGAACTCATTGTTCACAAATGTAAAATAACGTTTTCATGGTCTTATAGGGTGCCTGGTATAGTGGCGCTAGCAGCTTAAGCAGGAGTGAAGTAGCTTTAGTTTAAGTTAGCTTCTTAGCACACTGCAGATAGCACTCTCAAGTCTCATTTCAAAGTCAAGGTGAGATTGAGTCTTTGGGAATGTTAAACTGTTGTATGAGCAACTTCAGACAAGTTTTTCATTCCCTTTCATTAAATGATAGAGTTTAGGGGGAACCCAGAGAATTTGCTGAAGGTGGTTTCACACTTGAAGGCTAGTCTGAATCTTGTTTATATTCATCTTTTTTTTTAGCATGTCAGAATGAGCACCAACATCACACTTTGATGGGGAGTTACAGATCAGGGGCTAACTGACATGATAGAACTCGTAAACTTGTAGCATTGTGTGTAAAACCTGCAGCCTGCATTTAACCAGTGCTTGGGAGCACTGCTTACATACAAGCATAAAAGCAGACAAATAGAGTTAGGCCCCGTTTACACGAGGACGTTTTCAGATGAAAATGGTAACAATTTGATATGTTTCGACCTCCCGTTTTCACGAGAACAGTGCGAAAACGATACTCTTTTAAAATGGGTTCCTGAGTTGATCGTTTTCGAAATGCTCCGGTCTCCGTTAACATGTAAACGAGCAAAAACACTGAAAATGTTCTTATGTAAACGGGCCCTTAGGCACAAATCAAATTCAGGTTTGATCAAATTCAAGTTTAGACACAAGCCAACAAACCCCAGTGTGAAAACGGCCTTCAGACGTCCTCTGTAGCCACAGTTAGTTGTTTAGACACAGTCCTTTGAGAGACAAGGCTTCAGTTTTCACAGTTTTCCACCATATCGTCCTGATGAAGAATTGTCACTTCGGGCAGCTTTTGTAAATAGCGTGAGATCTTACATGCAGACCGCTCTGCGTGTAATTAACCATATGTGGCGAACAGCATCGCTCAGACATTTCAGCGTTTCTATAGATCTGCTTTAGTTCTTGCAAACATTGCACTACATGATCATACTTAGCTATTGCACTCTTCATGTGCGCGCACTGCTAGCATAGTCTGTTGGAGCACTCTGTCAAATATCCACTTAACATTTGTTACATGACCAGGATGCACATGGCCACCAAGAACCACTTTCTACAGGTCACCTCGCAACAGATCAGACTGACATATCTGCTTAAAACTCCAGCGAAATGCCTTTTTCATCACTCTTGCTCTGGAGGTATATGTCGTACTCTGAAAACATTCAGTCATGCTGTGACTTGGTTGAACTTTCTTGGTATCAGTGGCATCCCAGAGTGACGCTGTCTGTAACTACTGTGTTTGTCCATGCTTGATGTGTCAGTATATAAGAGATTCACAGATCTTTACCCTTCTTGTGTCTCTATGTTTCACTTCACCCACACCAAACCCTCTCTACCAAAACCACAACCATCAGAGCCCTCCGGGACCCAACATGCTCATAGATATCCAGCTGTTCTGAGAAGTGTTCTCAAGAACTATGCAGCTTGGGATCCCCAAGCAGTTCTTTGGTGAGACTGCAATAACTTTTCCGCTTGACCAGCTCAATGTCCTCGCTGAGTTTCTCTTTTCCTTTTTTTTTAAACTTCAAATGACCCATCTTTGTAGGTGCTTTCCCCCACTCTGCCAGTTCATCTGCTCAGTTGGCCTGATGCCTGATGCTTTCCTAGGCAGTCTTTAAGTTAACAGGCTACTTCTTGGAGTCTGTCCTGTTCTGTCTGCATGTGTGTGACAAGAGGATTGCTACCAAAATGTTCTGTTATTACGCGAAAATGTTATTTTTGTAACGTGAAAATAGCACAGTGTCACATTCGAGGCCATATTTGTTTTCACTGAGTGTCACATTTGAATTGGAAATATGGGATTTTTGGCACATTATATTATTAGTATTTTAAATGCTGCAGTCGAAAAAAGCTACTGAAAAGTTTACTGAAAATTGTGATTTTTGTGGCTATTTTATGCCCTACACAACTGCATCTTTTATACAGATGAAAACTATACAATCTGTATTTTAGTTGCAATAAAAACTAAAAATAAAGATCCCCCATCAACACTTTGATCCTTAAACCTTCAAAGTGGCTATTTATGTGTAAACTTTTCCAAACATTGTAATTCTTTAGCTGACTGTTTCTATCAACCCTTTACCTTAGACATTACATTTCTGAACTAGTACAGCAAATATATTTTGAAGGAAATAAAATCTGATTATAAAAACAGAGCAGTCATGCAGAAATGTAAAATTTAGGCGACAGCCAGATAACTTAAAACGTTTCCTTTAGGTCAAGTGCCAAACAGAAGACTTTAATCATTTAGATTTTAGCTTACTTGTTCAGAGTGACTGTCTATTAATAGGTCTGTGCTTTTAGTAGTCTTAGGACTGACAGGAATAATTGGCCAAAATAAGACTGAAAAAAAAAAAGTATTACCATCCACGCTAACAGAAAATTAATTTGGTGCCAATCCTTATGCCACATATTGTGTGGCCAAGTGGAATTACAGCACCTTTGTATGATCCACTGTGTGAACGCAGTCAACTCAAAACACAGCTGTTGAGGGATCACACCTCTATGTACTTTTTCTGGGATGAATGGACATGTAGAAAAGTGAAAAAAAAAAAGACAAGCAGATGTGTTCTCACCATCACGACATCCTTCTCACCTGCCCTGCAGGGGCTCTGTAACTCCGCTCATATCAACCTTGGATCCATAACCCTTCGCTCCACCCCCGCCCTCCTCTCTTCTCTCACTGTCACCTCTGTTGAGTTGAGTTTATTTTCAGTTCTCTTGTTTTACTTACAATTTTTTGCTGTATAAAGTGTTTAAAATATTATTTGTATTATATGATGTTAGTATGGTAATGTTCTTTATTAAGGAAGAAGAAAATTTATTTTTGTTACTGGTCTGTTTCATAATTCTTTTCTAAATTGGTATTGTAAGATATCTATGCAAGAACTGTTAAGTGGAGCATTTTTATTTAAGAATGTAATATGTGTAATAAATGGTAGAATCTGCTTTTGGCGCCTTTGTTTTTTTTCTTCACTACAAACCTCACATAAACTGTTATTATTCATGAAGATGAAAAAGTGATCCCATCTGGTGAAATTTAACACTAAAATGATAAATATGGTACCTGAAATTTGTAACGTTATTTGCGGGCTTTAACAAGTGCCTGGAAATGTTTGGCCATCTCCCAACACACCTGTTTTTTTTTTTGTTTGTTTTTTTAAAAACAGGGGTACCTGATTCAGGATGCAACGTGAACACACATTGGAATACCTGCCTTAGTGTTGTTTAATTACACTGCAGTAATGACAAACATACTGAACACTGAAATAAGCTGACTTTATCTTTGCCTGGTTATTCTTTTGGTTATTTTTATTTCAAACTGAACAAAGTCCGCTGTGACCAAATCACAAGTTTGTTTTTGCATGTACATTGAGCTCTAACTGATATGCTACTGAACACAGATACAACAATAACAATAACTCACTCTAGAAAATTGGTCAATTTACTATTTCTTATGTTTGTAAACAAGTTATTGCACTGGAGGCAAAAGTTGGACAGGTTACTCTGTAGCAGGAGGGGAACTTGTAAGCCTGGAATGAAAAGTTTATTTTTGTTTAGCAATTTTTTTTTACCTCTAAGTAATTAATGTCATAATTAATGAATTTCCTTGAATAAATTAGTTGGGTGACTAAATTTGATTCCAAAAAGAAGTCGAGGTTCTGATAGTATTTTCACCCCTTACAAAAGCAAAATGGTTTCGTTCACACTGCAGTGGGATTGTCTTCACAGCACAGCTAATGATGCGCCCTAATATGTGCCCTATTTAAAAAAGGAGAGGAAGGGAAAGCAAACTGAGGGAAATCTAATATTGATAATTTTCTTTCAAAATAAAACTGAGCAGCGCACAGGTTAAGAATGGTTAAGCTGTCAGCAGCTGTTAAAGACTGTGAGCCAAAACCAGACTTCACAGTTAGGACCGAGCACAATTTAACACCATGAAATGAATGGCCCTTCATTCAGGAACAGCCAGAGAGAATGAAGCAGCAGAAGGTGACGTGACACAAGGTGAGCTCATATACTCATAGCGGTTTCAGCTGAAAGCTGACCAACACTAACATCAAGCAGTATTAAGCTTTATTGCATGTTGGACCAGTGGTTCTCAGTTACGAGACATTTTGAGGAAGCCGGTGCGTTTCAGGTTGCAGTAGCAAAATAATACTGCTTATTAACTTAAAAGAAAGAAAGAAAGTTGCAGTTAATCACTTACATGATGGCTGTATTTATTTAGCATTTGCTAGTTCTACTGAAACACCATCGGCCAGCACACAAACATACCTGTGAACCCTCTGACATCAGTACATGTATTACTAAATGAACCAGTACATCCGCAAGATCATTAGACTGCCGTATATGACGTCTCTAACTTCTGTGTTCAATAACATCAAATGGCTGCAATACATCAGATCATTGCACACCTCATAAACCTGATTTGACCTAATGCACTTTAACATGCTGCTATCAACCAAAGCACTGAAATGTTAGTCTAACAGTTTCATAAGCACAAATAAGTTTTGGCTTTCACAAGCATAATTATTGAGGTAATTATATTATTTATAATTATTATGGTGTGCCTTGATGATCTGGCTTATATCACTGATTTGTATTTAATATGGTACATACAGATCAATGTTCAAGAAAGGAAAGGGGCCCACAGGGACTGAATATGTGCAGGGTCCAGAGTACTGTGGACTACAGCCCCTGTTGGTAATCCACGCCTTGTGCTTGCTACAGGTGTCAAAATTGCATTTATAGTGCGCACTCCGTGTTTCACAAAAAAAAAAGCATTGATGTCAGGCTAGTTTAGCAGAGAGAAGTGGTGGAGGAAGAAAAAGCACATAAAAGATTTGGATTAACAACAAACACAAGCGCTTGAAATCCTTTTTAGAGCTAAAGAAAGAACACAGTTATGAGGGTTGCAGCTATTGTTTGCTTACATTACAGATTTATCTTCTGACTTCTTTTATCAGTCGGTGAGTTCGTTTTAGGAGCTCACCATAGAATGGAAGAAAATATAATGAATACATTTCATCTCATTTTTTTTTCTAAAAACTCAGCATGATGTCTTTAAATTGCTCAGCGCACCCAAGTGTCTGGAACATAAAGATATCCAGGGGTTTTTTTTCAGTTCAGTTAAAGAAAAATCCAACACAACAGATCACAGTGTAGAAAAGCTTGGTTTGTTTCTTGGTAATGCCAGAAACATTTCTGAATAATCATTTTTCTCTCTGAAATCTTTCAGTCTATGACTGCTCAGCAGCATGGCTTTCCAAGGATAGATTGCAGCAAACCAAAAACAGAAATGTCTGTCCATCCATCCATCCAACCATCCATCCATCCATCCATCCATCCATCCATCCATCCATCCATCCATCTATCCAACCATCCATCCATCCAACCATCCATCCATCTATCCATCCATCCATCCATCCATCCATCCATCCATCTATCCATCCATCCATTCATCCATCCATCCATCCACCTATCCATCCATCCATCCATCCATCCATCCACCTATCCAACATCCACCCATCCATCTACCCATCCATCCATCCTCCCACCCATCCATCCATCCACCTATCCAACATCCACCCATCCATCCACCCACCCATCCATCCCCCCACCCACCCATCCATCCATCCTCCCACCCATCCATCCACCCATCCATCTATCCATCCATCCATCCACCTATCCAACATCCACCCATCCATCCATCCATCCACCTATCCAACA
>VUQJ01042467.1:0-21554 GCA_015108635.1 Andinoacara biseriatus
GTTATATTCTTTGTAGGCTTTTAGGTGCTATTAGTTATTGTTGTAAAACAATATACAGGAATGCTGGGTCTTATCACTGAGATTGACATGAAAGCAGTGAAGAGGCTTCACAAGTGTGTGGAAGGATAAACTGTTGCTGGCAGATAAACAGCTCTAGCTTCTAAGACCCTCTAAAACCACAAATTGTCATTTTTCTACATTTCTCTCAACAGAATTAGCAAACAAGATACAACATGTGATTAGTGTTTGTAGGCGTATGTTTGAACACAGATGGAGTCCAGCTATCAGTTTTTTCTTTGCTTCGCTGGCTCATTACTTAGTACACAGACGTGATATTGGAACTGATCGACTCATCTAACTTCCAGCAAGAAAGTTTATAAACCCAAAATGTTCAACTACCCCATTAAATAGTTTTTACAGCCACATTAATGCAGTGATTATCACAAGATATATCAGAGCCCAAATGACTTGCAAAATGTGTGCAGATGTAACTGCTGGGATGCAAAACATACTCTATGATCTAAGTCTTTTGTCCCAGCATCAATTGTACACCGTGCGACAAAACAAGACGTCCCCCAGGGATGACCGTGTTTAATACATGTGTGAGAAAGGTTGTTTGAGAGTTTTACAGTTCACTAGACTCTTTGCTAATGCAAGTACAGACAAATCTGGTTGAGGTTGAAAGGAGGATTCCTACTAAGGATGAGAGGAGAGAAAAGTTCATCTTTGATAATCTCATTGTAAAGGCAATTTTGTGAAATGAAGAGAAAACATGTTTGTAGCAGCGCATAATAAAGAAAAAAGTGAGAAATGCAGCTTTGCTTTATTGGAGTTTTAATGTTTTCTCTACAGCGAGCTATAATTTAATCAGACCACTAGGGTTGGGTAAGGAAGACAAACAAATGAGAAACTACCAAAGGTGAGAAAACATGTTTGAAATATATATTTTCTATGAATGGTCAGTAATGTTGTTGTCTGACACACAAAACCAGTACATGATTCACATTGCAATTAAGTTATGGAATTTCCTTTAGAAGCAGAAGCTTCTAAAGTATAGAAATGCAGTACAGAGAATATAGGTGGGTAAAACTACAGTGCAACATTTTACCACAAAGTAAAATCACATGGAACACACTGATGATATTAATCCAAACATGTCTGACAGTAGAATTTCCCTCAAAGCATTCTCATTGATTATTCACATTGATTATTTTGAGACAAATCATATGTGATGCTTATTAAGAGCATTATAGAAGCTGGGATGACTATAGCTGCTGGCTGAGTAAGAGCTTCAGCACAAACAATGAGTGTTTAATTATTTATGGTACAACGTCACAATGAAAGCGTAGTGTTGTTCATTTATTTTGCCTCTGGGCACATTGCCCTTATTTAAAGGGTCACTATCATGTTACTGTTTCTAGCTTCTAACCTTCTATTTATTCATTTCAGAATACTTTTTTCCCTCGTGTAAGAGCTTTGGACTGAAATAGTCCACAGCAGTGACCAGTGATAAACTGGTCACCAGAATATCACCTCTGAATGACAACACAAAAAAGTACAAAGTCAGAATTGTTGAGGAGCAGTTTCAAGCATTAAAAAAAAAAAGATCAAACCTCCATTTATAGATATCCGTAACTTCAACATGACTTTGCAACAGTGACAAAACGTGTGTAAAAAGAGAACCAGAAAACACCACTCAAACTGAACTGCGACTTTCTAAGAAGCTGCTGGTTTCCAGTCAGTTAATTGTGGCATTATGAGCAGCATTTATATTTGTTTTAAAATGCTATGTGCATAATCAAAGATATAGTTTACCCATAATGAGATTAGTTTGAAGCGTCAGTGGATGAATTCATAGTCAAGGCTGCAGAAGAAAGAGTGAGTTAACTGTGGACTGAGTAACACAGCAAAGCCACATGTCTCTGTCTACCATGGTCATTGCTCTTTATCACAGTGAACAAATGAATGACGGACAATGAGAATGATTGCTTGCTTAATTGGTATTTATGGTTTCTCCATTTATTCCCCAGTTCTGAACAACTTCCAGGTTTTGTGTTGGATTATTCTTAACACATTTTAAGCTAGCCGTTCACTCTATTTCCCATGGAATAAAGTTTTCTTATTATTTATTATTATTGTAACTAAAGCTTCACACACATCAAATGGAGCTCCAGTGGCTTAAGTGGGTGATTAATTGCATTGTGCGTTAATGAGCCAGTTTAGTTTATAAGTATTAGTTTTTAAGTATCCTGTTGTTGAGGAACAGGGAGCGATGGGGCAATATGGATAACAGACAGAGGTTTAAGGTAATTACAGCACAAGTTGCTCATTACAGCCTATAAAAACATATTACTAATTAATGTTGTCATCAATTATATAATTGCTCACAGCTGAACTAAAAATGTTGGATGGCTTTGCACTGGTCTGGTGGCTGTGGAAAATGTGTGAAAGAATGTTATCACAATTTTTGTGGGATATTAACTGTAAACATGAACAGCCTGACACATCTATAAGGTATTGTTGCCATGCTGTGACTGGATAAACTCCAATGCAGAACTAAAAAATGCGTTGATATGTTGCAGGGACCTAATATAGCATGATCCTATACTGTGATGCAGACATTTGAAATCCACATTTATATTTTAGTTAAGATTTACAAGCACCACATTAAGTTTTACGTTTGTGTTTCAAAATTAAGTATAAACCTAATATGACGGCGATAATCCAGCTGGATAATCACTGATGTTTTAAAGTGACTGAAAATAAGCAGCAGTCACAACTCTTCTCACTCTTTTTTTTCCTGTGGAACATATGGTATTGCAGAGGACAAAAACATTATAGATCTAAGTTTCAAAGGGTGCAACAGCATGTATTGATTTTGCTCAGCTTAAAGGTTTATCATTGCTTGAGTCCAGGGGTTAAAGTTAGATTTGGCAGGTGGAGGAACCCTAAAATCGGATGTAGTGTTGCAGCATGGGGTAAATGATTGCTTAGAAATAAGCCACATAATAATTTGTTTTGTGAGCTACAGCAAATTTGTCTGTGTACAGGCTGTGATCAGCTGAACTGTGCTGTCACTCCAGTATTGACCAGTCTGTGTGTATTTAGCTGAATTCAACTATAAACAGATGTCACATGAGCTACCACTGATGATTTCCAACCCTTACACAGTATAAACACAGTGTAAGTGGTCGAATTTAGAGAACTTTAAATTGATGTCTGCAACCCTTGATGTAACCTAACACTGACCATGAACACCACAGCCCTACATCTCTGTAAAATCAAAGTGTACCCACTGATGATAATATGGGGATTTAATAAACATAATTCTTCAGGACCCAAAAGCAACACTACCATGATGTGATGTCCTGTGGATGTAATGTGTGGAAACATACAATGATGGTTTCATGTGAAGTCACGGTGAAGGTAACAGAACATTCGCAGTTCATTTTTTTTCTTGAGAGGCCACTGAAGATGGTCTGTTGGTCTACATTGTGGAATGTCATTATTGTATTATTATTATTATTATTGAGCAAATATCTCCATGTGGTCAGCCAGAAGCAATGCCAGGCTGCAGCACATGAAAAATTAACTTGCTGGACATTAACATGCATTTTACCTGCCTATCGGATGTAACTGCTCATCAATTAGAGGTGCTGGAACACCACAGTGGACGTTCTGGCCCACTTTAACTGCCACTTCTGCCAAATATATGGCTACAGACAACAACCTCAGCAATTAGATAATTAATATCTGCTGTTATGACTTTCCCATTTATAGCTTATGGAAAACAGTTCAGACTGAGGTGAAAAAAAACACTAACAAACACCCAGAAGAAATATTTGTGTTGTCCAGATTGTTTCCCTAATATAGTAGTCATTATCTTAAGATTTGCCTCTGTGGAGTGAAGTACATTTTTTAACACCTAAAACATGCCACATTTAGCTGAAGGAGTCTTGAGCTTTACATTATAATTGGTGTGTTTTAGATTAAACACATTTAACAGTGATTATATGGAAAAAAAAAAAAATCTCAGCTCGCCCCATGCCCTCCATGCTTGGGTCCTCTACCAGAGGCCTGGGAGCTTGGAGGGTCCAGTGCAGTTTCTTAGCTGTTCCCAGTATTGCGCTCTTCTGGTGTGTATCAGGGAATTGATATCTTGTTCACTCCTGGCATACAGCTTGATGTCATCCATGTACAGGAGGTGGCTGATGGTTGCTCCATTCGGTATCCGTACCCAGTCTTGTTAATGATCTGGCTGTGGGGATTCAGGCCTATGCAGAATAGCAGTGCGGACAGAGTAAATCCCACACTTGATGTTGACTTGTTCAATTGGATTGAAGTTGGCCTCTAGTGTTGACCTCCACATCCCCACTGAGTTCTTGATGAACACTCTTAGGGTCCTGTTGACCTTTTACAATTCTAGACATTCCAGGATCCATTTATGCACCATAGAGTCATAGGCTTTCCTGTAGTCAGTCCAGGCGGTGCACAGGTTGGCCAGTCGGGTCTTACAGTCTTGACTGACTGCTCTATGTACCAGTAGCTGGTGTTTTGCTCCCCTGGTCAATTTGCCTATCCCTTTCTGGGCCTCGCTCATGTATTGTGCCACATGCCTACTCATCTTAGCTGCTATGATGCCTGACAGGAGTTTCCAATATATAGTGTTTTATAATGTTGCTGTTATGCCAGCATGGCTTTAAAGACATTTTCTCACTGTCTACTTTGCTGAGAACTATGTGCATCCGTTTGTTTATTTTTTCTCTGTTTTTCACACCAGCACAAACTGCAACTTCCAAAATGAACAAAGTTGACGCGAAAGCTTCACTTTCTTTTTTACATGGCTAAAAAATGTGTTATAATCTACTATAATTACTTAAAAAAATACAACAGAAACTGTTTGGCTCTGTTTACCATACTGTACTGTGCAGATACCCAATATTTACAAAACACTTGCAAATCCAGCATTCTGTCATAATTACATTTAAGTACCTAACGCCCTACTGCTTAACATCTCTGTTTTACTCAGAAATTCTGAAGTGGGTTATGTGTGTTTTTGCAAACAGTATACACACAATGTGAAAAGCCAAGTCAGTTCTGCAACTTCTGAGATGGCCAAGACTCAAAGGAATCTCTTGAGGCCAATTGCATATGCCAGTACCTCTCAGATATGGACCTCGGTGCCAGGAATGGGCTCCAGTTTCAAGCTCACTGGTGAAAGTCAACAGGTTTAGAGAGAAACACAACATGTGCTGGGTTTATAATTTCTGAAGCTTTTCCCTGTTCTTCTTAGAAAGATGGCTCACTGACAGGAGAAAAAAAACAAAACAACCCCCCCAACTTTTTCAAAGTATTTTCACTTCAATTAATTATAAGAGAACCCAAATCCACTTTTTCTTTACTGTTGCAATTGCTCCTTTAGTAATAACTGGTTCAAGCATTATTTCAGTTATGTATAGTACATTTACCAAATGTACATATATAGTACATATATAATAAATTTGTTGAAAATATACTAATTCTATCTATCTATCTTTTAACTTTAATCAAGCTCAAAACTTATAATAATGAAAGAATAAATGTTCTGGTTACTGAATATATATTAGTTTAGGTGTAAAGGTGTTTTTTGCTTAAGCAAAAATATATATATATTTTCCACTTCAACAGATTTATTTTGCTCATGTTTGTTAAAAATACAACTCCAGTTACAAATAAGGTGGGGTGCTGTGTAAAATGTAAATACAAACAAACTGCATTTACTAATATTTTATTCACAAGACAACGTAGAATAAAATGTTAACACTGAGACATTTCATCATTTTATGAAAAATATTATTTCATTTTGAATTTGATGGCAGCAACACTTCTTTAAAAAGTTGAGACAGGGTCATGTTTACCACTCTGGAGCAGCTACTCTTTAAAAAAAAAAACTCTCTAAATGTCTGGGTACCAGTGGTGGACAGTAACTGAGTACATTTACTTGAGTACTGTACTTAAGTACTTTTTTTGAGTATTTTTACTTTCCTTTAGTATCTATTTTTGGTGAATTTATGACTTTCACTCCACTACATTTCAAAAACAAATATTGTACCCCACTACATTTCTAGGAAGTTTGTCGTTACTCGTTCCTTTTGGCTCAGCAGAGCTTTGTAGCCCGCTTTTTCTTTACTGAAATGCACTTGGCCACACGCTATGCTCCTCACAAGAAGGGAAACCAATCACAGTCTTCGCTCACACCTGGGATTTGGAATGACGCCATCATCGACTTGAGCTAAGCTCCCGCTTTCATTGAAACAGAAATCAGCAATGGAGACGGTTGGAGAAGGTCGAGCAGAGAAACCATCGCACCCATGGCCATATCTAAGCTCGACGTTTGAGATTTCAGTACTGAAAAAAATTGTTTGTATCAGTTTAAATGTCTTCTGTGTTTATCAAACTATATTTCGGCATTTAAAAACTGGCAATCCAACCGTAATAAAAAATAAAAAAAAGACCAAAATAGCTGTCCTGCATTTTTATGCTGACGCTTTTACAGGTGGTGCAGACTTTAAGTTGCAGAGTGGTTCTACAGTATATGTCAATACATTATCAGGGGGTTTCAGCAAGATAAAGTTCTGCAAAAGCACTCAAAACAGTACAGCAATTTACTGATTTTAGAAAATATAATTTGTACTTTTGAATACTTGAGTATTTTTAAATGCATGTACTTTTGAATACTTAAGTAATTTCAAAAGTAAGTACTTTAAGATTTGAACATGAGTATCAATACTTTTACTTAACTACTAGAGTTGAGTACTTTGTCCACCACTGCTGGGTACAGTCAAGACCAGTTTCAGTGTCAGGAAAGTTGTCCCATATTTTTAATTTTTACCATCCATCCATCCATCCATCCATCTTCAATTGGTCAAAGGTCTGGACCTGCAGGTAGGTGAGTTCAGCACCTGGACTGTTCTACTACAAAGCCATGCTGTACTTGCTACATTATGCAGTATTTTAGCATTGTCTTGCTGAAATATAAAACGCCTTTTCTGAAAGAGACATCTTCTGGATGGGAGCACATGTTCTCTAAAACCTGCATATACCTTCCATCAATGATGGTGCCTTTCAAGATGTGCAATTCCATTGTTACTGATGCAATTTCCCATTGATGAACATTATTCTGAAATTGTTCCACAATTTGTAGATCCACTTTTTTGCAGATTGGTGAGCTTCTGCCCATCATTACTTCTGAGAAACTCTATCTCTTTTTTTATACCCAGTTTTATTACTGATCTCTTACCAATTTACCCAATTAGATGCAAAATGTTCCTCTAGCTGTGCCTTTCTATCAGTTATTTTTCCATCCTTTTGTTGCCCCATTCCATTTTTAAAAGATGTATTGCTGCCATCAAATTCAAAATGAGACAGTATTTTTTAATGAAATATTTCCATTTAAACCTTTGACGTTTTTTTGTTATATTGTGAATAAAATATGTATTTAATTTAATTTACAAATCATTGCATTCTGTTTGTATTTATGATGTACATGGGATTCCAACTTTTCTGGAATTGGATTTGTAATAATATTTACATCCAAATCATGTTCAGTATTTTCTGAAAATGGCAGGCTTTGTGAAAATGCATATAAAACCGTAAGGTACAGTAACATAGAACGTGACCTCTGACAAGGCAAATGTCCTGCCAAAAGAATTTTGGCACAATATCTGTGTAATCAAGTTGACAGTCAAACAAACAGCACTGATGATATAGTTTGGCTCAGTGAAAATAATATTTATTAATAATTTATTAGCCATTTCTAACAATTTAAGTATTTTACCAAGGAACACTGGCATACATTTACTGATTTAAGTTTTTCAAATATGAGGACTGGAGGCTTTTCATGTTTTACATCAGAATAAATTTAATGGGTTTTGGGGTGGACAAAACAAGCAAATAACAAGCACCTGTTACTATGCCAAATATAAGAGGCAGGAAATTTGGGTCACAGACATTTTTTTCAACACAGAAGTAAACAACTAATTTCCCTCTTCCACACAGAAATACATACATTACTGATGGCTAAATTTTCTAGAAGTACATCCTACTATAGCATGCAGTGGTAACTGACTATGCACATTCAATTTTCCTGCTTCAAACCCTCTGGGAACTAGTTTCATTATCAAGACAATTCGCTGTCCCTGGTAATAACAAATAGTCCTTTGTCACAATAAGTTGGCAACATGCAATTTTGTGAAAACATTCCAAGGACTTTAATTTTCAGTGCTCTGAGGGGATAAAAATATCTTGAAGGTACAGAGAAACATGAATAGATGTGATTGCCCAAGGGATTGTCCATAAAAGAAGGTGGAGATGAGTGAGTGGAGGGCCTAGTAAATCTGCAGCAGTCTTCATGAAATAATTGAATTACAGTACAACGCAATTTGTTTTTATTTGATTTTGCAAAATTATACAAGTTTCATTGTTAGGAATTGTTTCAATTTGTTGAGCCCAACAAAAGATCTTGAATTATAGTCTGGAAGCATGCACAGTGATCAGAAACAAAAGATTGTTTGCTCAATGAGTTTTTGAGGGATGCTGACCAAGAGCTAATATATGGGCATTGTTATTTGTGGCTTTTTTTGAGCTGCAGTGATTAGTTATTTAATTCATAAATGTAATGGAGGGGAGTCAGGGTTTCCCCCTTAGTTCTGATAACTTTAGTCAGTCCTCCTGGGTTGGATTGTTCCTTCATTTTGATTTCATCCACACGTCTAAACATTTTCATAATTGTGCCTTGCACAGTGGCAGTGCACAGTGGATAACATCTGTATACAAACATATAGTCAAGACATATAGCCACCTCTCTACCACCAACACCACTAACACTATTCATATTTTGACCTTGTGAGTCTACTTGTACGGTAGTAGTCAAAAGTTTGGTTACTCATTCATATGAATGGGTGAGTGTGTCCAAACCTTTCACTGGTACTGAAATTCATCTGTGTGTCATAACTGTAAAATTAAATTAAAATTATCAACCTACAGAAGGCTGAATTCAGAAACTCAAAGTGAAAAAAAGATTGATGTGGCAGGTTAGCCCATTTTGTCGAAATGTCATTGCACCAGCTCAGAGTGGTACTTAGTAGTTTGTATGGCCCCCATGTGCTTGTATACATACCTGACAACATCAGGGCATGCTCCTAGTGAGACGATGGATGGCGTTCTGGGTGCTTTCTTCCCAGATCTGGACCAGAGCATCATTGAGCTTCTGGACAGTCTGAGGTGCAACCTGGTGTCATTGGATAGACTGAAAGTGTCATGGTCCTAGGTCTGAAGCCTAGTGTTGTTTCTGACCAGTTGTTTCCTGTTTTACTTTGCCAGTAATTGTCTCTTGTGCTCTGTGATTAGTTTCCTTCCTTATCTTGTTTGTTGTGATTACTTTCAGCTGTGCTCCCTAGCTGTTGCCTGGTCCCTAGCTATCCCTCTCAGTCTTCCCTTTGTCTCTTGTCGGATCCTTGTTGTTATTGTAGCTGTTTCAGCTCCTGTGCCCTCAATCCTCCTAGTGTTTCAAGTTAGTTTTCCCAGTTTAGGTTTTCCTTTGTTTAATAACGTTTAATAACAGTTTGTTTGTTTATGTTTCAGCCACAATAAAGTCTTATTTCTGTTAATTTATGACTTGCCTTCCCCTGAGTTAGCAGGAGCTACCAGGAAGGTAGTTTTAAGTAGATTAATATATCTGACAAAATATTTAAATATTTCCACAAATATTTCCACTGAAATTACTGACAAGAAAAGTAAAATGTGACGTTTCCCACTTTGATGAGAAACATCTCTCGTATGACTCTTCTGATCACTGCCGTGCACATCAATTTGTCCTTAATGACTTCTATGCGACTACAGTGCATTTGCTTTGAGAAATCACTGTTGAAAATAATGAGGAACCATATTCCTGAGCAATGACACAAAAAGCCATTTCGAGCATCACATCAAACCGCATTTCACCCTGAACAGTTACCATGCTTATATTTGTAGGTCAGATGCATACTTACCTGCCAAAATCTTGATGTACAACAACAAAAGTGTTACTTTATTTGACCTTAATGAGTTAACTTAAAGCATAATGCTCTAGGCATGTGTTTTAATGAGACCAAATAATATTGCACACAAGTCATATATCCACTGTGAACAAGAGCTAGTTGCTGAATTAAACATTGGACTGTGGGCGGCATAAAGGAGGAAAGGTTACCAAGTGTGGCATCCATCTTAGTGTGGTTACAGCACTATAATGAAATATGTTTTTGAATAAGATTCTGAACAACAAATGACTGGTAATTACTTTTTCTTCCATAAATATATAGAAAAACCAAATCTTGAGGCTGAGGTCAGATTGTGGTACCCAGATGAACCAAGAGACAGTTTGATGGATTATTAAGATCATGACTATTGCTGCTGGGTTTTGGTCTGTAAATAACTGGTTTTGATATTATGGCTGGACTCTTAGAGTAAGAAGCTATATTAGGCATGTATTTGAAACAGAGCATAACTATATGCAGGCCTCTGTAAATTAATTGTAAGTTAAATGCAACATTAAACCAACAAATAAGAAACTTCTATTGGCCAGTGTTTCCCTGTATCAGTGGAGGTAGGGTTTGAAAAAAAACTAAAGATTCAGGTACTGTTTTACCTTAGTGTGCTTGTGTCAGTGTGACAGCATATGTTGTATTTTGGTGTCATTTATGCTTGTCTTTCTTCTCTCTTCAGTGGCCTATGACACTCTTTGTGTGTATCTTAAGCAAGGGGTGTGAGACAGGTGAGGTTTGTTTTTTTTTTTCCTTCTCCATGAAAAAATTCAGGAACCAGCATGGTCCAAAATACTCTGAAGCCTATAAGCCATTTTAATTTCAGATTTAAATCCACCCTTCAATTCAGTCATTCAGTCAGGTGTACCACTTGAACATTTCTTATGAAATAATCTCAGCACAGCATAAATTTTGCTACAGTTGTTTCATGAGAAAACAGCCTGTCTTGATGGCAGACTCCTTTCATGTGGAGGGTCATCTACAGTGTGTCGCTCCTCTTTTACCCACATTTGCAAACGTTTGGATGGGGAAGGAAGCAATTCCTGTTGCATTTATTGAGTGTGAGAGTGAATAAATGTCTGAAAATGACTCTGTTCTGTTATGTGTTTAAAAACTTCATGAGCTGCAGGTTCTACAGTAATTGTTTCACTGAATGAAACTGGAGTGAGTTTGCAGCACCAAACCTTGGACTTAATATTTCCTCAGAGAGGAGATGTCCCCACTTGTCATGGTCCTGGATCAATGTACCCAGCTTTTGGTTTTTTTTGGACTTTCTATCTCTGGTTATTTAATTATTCTCTGTGATCTCTGGTTTGTGTGATGTTTATGACAGAGGTCATCAACTAAATATGTCTGTGGGCAGAATTTTTCTCAGCAAACACTGTGAGGGCCAGATGCTCTCGTAAAGTATTATACAAAATATAATATTGTATCCTAAGTGATATATTTGATATTAATTTTCCTGTCAAATCTATGCTGTTTTTAATGATGTGATGTGCAAGTCTTGCATATGCTTGTTCTTCTGTTATGTTGACGGTTATTATAGAGACTCCGCAATTGTGTGCAGTTGTGCACGCAAAATAATACGTTAAATGAAAGCGACGAGTTCATCGTCATTTTTGATTGAAGGCAGGCTGTGGCACATTTTACTTTTCAGATGGTGTTTCTGTTGTTGTTTATTTTTAAAAAAGAAAATAGGAATATATTTTTTCCTCCTCGCTGGGATAGTCTTGATTTCAGTAATATTCGAGGAGTTGGGCAGAAAGCTCTGGTGGGCCGGATGTGGCCTGTGGGCCGCCAGTTGACATTCACTTGTTTATAATAACTTCAAGTATTCCTTAATATACTTAGTTCTCAATTCCTAGTTGTCTGAGATTATTTCTCCAATTGTTCCTCCCTCCTGTGTCAAGTCCCTTATATTTAGTTCATTCACGTGTCCGTGTGTCCTGAGTTAATGCTCCCTTTGCTGTAAGTTTGGCTTCCTGTATTTTGTCTTCTGTAATTCAGTTCACCTGTGTCCCCTCCTCCCCAGCTGTCTCCACTTCCCCTAATCACCCACCTGGGAATTAATTCTCAGTCTCCCAATGTCATGTGTCAGAGTGTCAGTTTATGCTAGTGTCTCCTAGTCCTAGTGCATTTCCTAGTTCTAGGCTTCTGCAAGTTTATAGTTTTCAGTTCCCAGCAGTACTTTGTTTCACACTTAAAAAAGCTTGTCATCAGCCATCAATAAATGGATTGCTTTGAGTTAAACTCTGTCTGCCTCCATGTCCTGCATTTGGGTCCTGACTCCTTCCACACGCTTCATGTTCTGAAGTGTCTTTAGAACATGACGCCACCGGGGAGAAAAATAATTTAGCAGAGACACGTACACTGGAGCTGAAAAAAGTTTCCTTACTTGGTTAGCTATTTTTATTTAAATGAGTGGACTTTTTCAACACTATAATACCAAAGAGGTGAGGAAAAAAAATTAAAAAACAATGTTTCAACTTCTGCTACATCTATAAAACACGTGTAATAGTGTTAGTGAGCATGGAGAATTCTGCTCCAATTTATATTTGTTATCCTGACATACTGTAAAAAAATTGTTAAATTTATATTAAATGAGTGTTAGGAAATAGAAACAGTTCTTTTTTTCAAGATGAGACAATGTGTTTGCACACAGGTACATGGTAGGATGAGAACATTTGTTCAGATTTGATGTTGTATTCCATTTGTTCGTATGTCTGAACCAGACTGCTGTCGACATCATTGACAATTTGTCAGGAAACTGTTGCAAATGAATAAAAGAAAAAAAAAATTATATAACAGAAGCTTAGACACAACTATGTTTTGCTCAAGGTCTGAAGAAGACAGTTTAAAAAATGCTCAGGAAAAAGAAAGGCTGAGGACCAATTGGTGCACAATATATTGTTCTTTAGCTTTTCACACAAATGATTCTAAATCTAAATGCACAGCATATGTGTTTTGCGTAGAAGTATGAACATTATATGCTAATCCATTTGTGTTTGTTAATCTTTTTTTTAAAAAGCTGATAATTTTTAATGACCAGTTATCATGACCAGAAATTTGTCTTAGTATTTGAGTGGATTAGCAAAAAAAAGGTCCAGATTTCATTTTTGCAGTTATGCTTATAAAGCTTCCTGAAGCTATTTTAAACTGGCAAAAAGGAAAAAAAAAAAAAAAGCTTTGTCAGAAGTATTTACTGGAGACTTTACAGATGTGTCAGGTACTGCTGTGGCTGGCAAGGCAGAGGACCCAATGCAGAACTCAGAGGCGAGAGCTAAATTTCAGCTTTATTAACGAGCATAAAACATAAAGCAGGGCTGGTTGGGGGGCCATCAGCAGAAAACTATAAACTTGCTTAAACAATGAACTTGAACTGACAAAATACGCAATAAACAGACAATACACAGCAAGATCGTCAATGACGACAAGGGCACAACAAGGAACAAGGGAAAATGCAGACAAGATATAAACAGAGGGATAATGAGGGAAGTGGAACCATCTGGGGAGAACAGAATACACTAATGAGACACAGGAAGTAAAAATTTAACACAAAGCATGCAGGACAAGGGACTGTAAAAATAAAACAGGAAGTGACCAAACATGACACAATCCAGACTTGACATAAAGGACACCAATCAGGAAGCTAAACACAAGACACAGGCTTGACATAACACGGGGAAGCAGGTCCACAGAGGAAATACCAAAACACAGACATCAAGACTGTGACACATGAAGTGAACATGGAAGCAACCAAACAGGAAAGACACAGACAGCTGAAACACAAACACTGAAGACTTGACACAGGAGGGATAACACAGACACCGGAAACACAAGAACATGGGGAAGACAAGAACAAGAGAAACAGGAACTAAATACAAATAACCATAATAACATAATTCAGGAAACTATAACAAACTAAGGATCTAAGCAAACTTGGGAACACAACTAGAGAAATTAAACAATAACCGATTTCAACTACAAAAAACATAAAACACTGGGCAAAAGGCCGAGGACAATGGCAAGATGTTTTTTTCCTATCATTAATTAAACCCCTAAGCATGCATCTCTGTTAATCAAATTACAGGTTTGGACTTTTTAATGAATATTATCAAGAAACAAAACTGTTATCACAAAACACTTCAAATAATCCCAAAAAGATAAAGCCTAGATAATAAAGTACTTTACTTGCACAGAAGATGGAGATAAGACGGCGACAGAGAACCAACATTCCTAGAGTGTCATTATATTGACAGATGCTGAGTGTGGCAATGCTTTTCTTTACCTGCTCAGTAGTTGCTGATCCTCCCTGAATCTCTATTTGAATGAGATTAACAGATTACTTAGTAGAGTTATCAAGAAAAAATTATGCAACTTTTTGCAAAGCAGAATAAGATGACACATGAATAGGTATAATAGTGTGCACAATGGGTGTTTTAGATACTCATTATTAAGATAAAACACACACGTGTGCAAGATGGAGACCTCACAAAGACCAAAATACACCAACAGGGAATTTTCATGTACTATTGCTGTCTTGCAGTTTTTGAAGGAATGCAGTTTTACCCTGCGTGTTAGTCATTTGCAAAACTTTTCTCTGTCGCTCTGAAATAAATAGTCTGTCCTTTTCCATATTTACTGCATACAGCATAACACATCCATAATGACTACTCTGCAAAGACATTGATTTAAATCTTACAAAAAGCAACCTCAGAAATCAAATAATGGGTTGAAAAATGGGGCAAATATAGGAAAACAGGCAAGGGCAATACAGGAAAAAGTCATTTTTTACTGTTCTTTCAATATATGCTCCTGAGCTCCAGTAGTGTTGTTTTACAGTAACAGTATTTATCAAATACCTTTACCCTTAAGGGATGTTTCTTGGCAGAGAGAAACCTTTTCATGCTGCATTTTATACACACACATTCACATTTGTTAAGTAAGGTTAAGGCTGTTGAAAAAAAAATTAAAAATGTATATCATATATGTAAATCAATAACCTAAGCTAAATTATTGCAAACACCCATTTGTGAGGTAAAAATCAAGGGCCAAAGATTTATTTTCCACCACCACTGATGATTATTCTTAAAACTGAAAGCATTTCTAGCTGTGTAAAGATGTTCAAAATACATTTCCAGTCTGGGACATGGCACAGCAAGGAAGCAGAATAAACACAAAAGTGCTTTTTATTTGTTTTAACCTCCACTGTGCTCGTCTTAAATAGGCCAGAGTCTTCTATATTTCATCAGTATTCTGATGAACACGTAACATCAGAGAGTTAATGGATAGCAGCATATCAAGTGATTTGAGGAGTTTAAATTAATAATACCATCTTTAATACATATTTATTTCAATTTTGCAATGGCTAAAAACTTTTGCACATTCTAATTGATCATGTCTTTTTACTTGAAGGTGAGAAGAACTTTGAATTTTTATCAATGTTAAAGTGAAGCAAATCTTTTTTGTTTTTTCCAAAGTACACAGGTCAGATTCAGACTTTGCATTTACTAAAACCACTTAACATTACCAAGTAAAAGTAATTATCCTCATTATTTTTAAACCTTATTTTCTAAATAACTGTTTGCAATCAAAACGCTCTTCTGCTGACTCACAAAGATTTACCTGATTTTAATCTGGCTGCTGCTTTCGTTGATGCTGGACTAAACATGGTCAGTTCTGCCTTCATGTGTGGACAGCTGCAGTGCTATGCTCAAGGACTCAAGAAAGGAGTCCTCAAAGCAATGGGTGATGTCATGTTGGCTACGTCCTTGGCTGGATACTTCACATCACTTCTGGGAGACTTCAATGTTCACATGGGTGATGATGGTGATGCCTGGATGGTGGTGGTGGGTAACTGGGAGGAAGAGACAAGACAACAAACCACTGAAGAATAGTGTTTTGTTATTGTTTGGATTGTTAGAATGGTACCACAATGACTTATGACAAAAATCACTGGGCCCAGTATGGATGAGATTCCTGATGGGATGCTAAGTACTTCAGACACTGTGGAAATTGGACTGTCATGATTGACATACGTCTTTGATGTTGCATAGAAGTTAGGGAGAGTGCCTGAGGAGTGGCAGAATGAAGAGGTTTCCTTTTGGATGAAGGGGATCTAGGGGGCCATAGTGTGTGCTCTATCAGGGTATCACATTGCTCTCACTCCTTAGGAAAGTTTACTCCTCGTTGCAGCCAACTGTTGAACCTTGCGTTCAGAGGGAGAAATAAAGATTGTGTTCTTTTTGTGTCCATGTTCTTGGAACATTTTCAGTGGACACGATCACAAACTATATCCATGGTGAAGAGCGTGTTCCTTTTGAGAACCTCAGAAATGGTGCTTTTTGCAGATGGTGTGGTTCTATTAGCTTAACTGGCACATTCCTGTTAGCACACATGGACTGGTTTTTACAGATCAGTGTGAAGCAGCCAGGATGAGCGTCACCACCTCAAATTCTGATGCCACGGTTCTCTGCTGTAAGCAGCACAAGTTGTTAACCTGCACTTTCCTGTTAACTGATTAAAATAATGTGCCTCATTTCATGGAGTGTATTATTTCATTATTTATTTATTGCATTATCCTCATACACTAGGAGGCGAGTAAACTTTCAGTGAAAGCTAATTAGTAATACACCAAATTCAAGCTATTTGACCATTAAGCATGAAATTATAAGGTTCCCCATAATGAGTACAGGGTGGTGTGGCACTGACCTCTGATGTAGAAAAATGTTTATATTCTTGTATATGGAGTTGTTATTCACCTTTTGTGAAGTGATGTGAATATACTAGTTATGCTAGAGCTTTTAGTTTAGAGTTAAAATCCTACCCATGCTAGAGTCCTCCATGCTAGTCCCACCTGTTTTCAGTATACTGTAAAAAATGCATTTGCCTTTAGAGTAGAAAGATTCTGAAACATCTACAAGTCCTTCTGTTGCTTTGACTGGTACATTTAGGAAACAAGTCAGTACTTAGGATGAGTCCATTGTGTGAACTATTTAAAACAGCTTCCAGCTGACTGCTGTCTTTACCTAGTGTGGAGAGTGTGTGGGTGTGCACATGAGAGTGAGAGAGTGGAAGAAGGTACAACTTTTCTACCAGAATTATTGTTGAGGATTTTTAGTGTGCCTGTAAAAAGCATTATTATTAGTCAATGAAATAGAAAAGTAGAGGTTTAGGTTAAAATTAACACACCACTCTTGTTTGGGCTATGTGTTAATCTCCAATATGTTTTTTTTATCTCAAAGGTAACATTAAATTTAAAATAAAATAGTATCTACATACTGCTAAAAAGGAAAACTTCTGGGATATTGATCTGTGCAGTTAAGTAGCAGAGGTTGTTAATCAGTTTCAGCTGCTTTGGTGTTGATGAAATTAACAAAAGGTGCTTTAGGGGCCACAATGAGGGGAAGCCACTGACATTTTTCCTTCCTCATCTGTTTTTTTCACTAGTTTTGCATTTGGCTGGGGTCAGTCTCACTATTGGTAGGATGAGGCAATACCTGGAACCTACAAAGGTTTTGCAAGTAGTCCAACTCCTCCAGGATTGCACATCAGTATGTACCATTGCCAGAAGGTTTGCTGTGTCTCCCAGCACAGTCTCAAGAGCATGGAGGAGATTCCAGTAGACAGGCAGTTACTCTAGAAGAGCTGGACAGGGCTGTAGAAGGTCCTTAATTTATCAACAGGAGCAGTATCTGCTACTTTGTGCAAGGAGGAACAGAATAAGTACTGCCAGAGCCCTACAAAATGGCCTCCAACAGGCCACTGGTGTGAATGTCTTTGATCAAACCATCAGAAAAAGACTTTATGAGGGTGGCCTGAAGGCCTGACATCCTCTTCACTGGCTCCCATGCACACCTGACCTAAATCCAGTAGAACACGTCTGGGACATAAATGTTTCAGTCCATCCGATACCATCAGGTTGCACCTCAGCCTGTCCAGGAGCTCAGCGATGCCCTGGTTGAGATCTGGGAGGAGATCCCCCAGGACACCATCCATTGTCTCATTAGGAGCATGCCCCAACATTGTCAGGACTAGCCTGCCACATCAGTTTTTTCACCTTTTTTTAAAAAAAATTTTAGAATAGAATAGAGTAGAAAGCTTTTATATTCATCAAACATGGAATATGATGAAAATGTAGATGTTTCAGGGTGTGTTTGAGTTTAGCACTCTGTAGGTTGGTAATTTTCTCTTCCACTGATGTGGCATTGTTTCATTCCTAACACAATACCCAGTCCATATCACTATAGAGATCCAACATTAGGGTTTTAAAGTAATTAAATATATACAAATAAGATTATATTGTTGGTAATGTTTTGTGGCAAATAGGCACCCCTGAAGTCAGATGCTTTCCAGGCCTTTACTGCAGAAACCTCAGCTCTGCTGATTTTTGGGGTGATCCTTTGGACTTCATCATGCATGGTGAACTGGACTGAGATCCAGTAACTGACTCGGTCTCTAGCGTTGGCTCTATCTTTAGGATAGGTTTCCTGCTAAATGACAAAATGCACTTTTTAAGTTTTACCATTAAGTCCCCCAAATCTTTTCTTTTTTAAATATTTTTGGGACTTAATGCCGATTTAGGGAGCTGTAAATCTTGTGATTTACAGCTACAGTTATGGCCATCCTGGAGTTTGTAACCTGAAAACTTACAAAACACAAAGTGCTTTTGAGTGGTCCAGTGGACCAGAAACATCCTATATAAATGCAAGTTTATCATGAATTCTATTCTTAATAAGTATACATAAGTATACATGTCTACCTACATCTTGGATATCATTCTTGACTTGCAGAGTAGTTATAAAGTTTTTTTTTTTTTTTCTCCATCGTGTTACTCAGTTATCCACCATGTTCATTTACCACTTTTTTGTGTGTTTGTGTGTCTGCCCATGTCTGCTTTATTAGAATGTACCCAAATAATGGTTTTGGCCAACTAGTTACTTAATCTTTTTGATGGGGGTTTTTGGCACATTTTGACAATTTTCATTACCTTTTTGACTTGCATGGCTGTTATATACTTATGTGACGGAGAATTTTAACACAAGAAGTTTACTTGTAGGAATTTATTCAGATTAAACTAATAAAACACAAGCATCAGAAAGGGTTGCTATTGGGTGAAATGGAAGAGAGGGCCCTGAGTAGATAATCTGAGGCAGTTTAATACCCAGCAAGGCTCAGATGAACTGCATCAAATAACAGCTTTCCTGTGTCTGTCATTTTTTATACAGTGTAGGTTGAACTTCCTCCAGAACAGTGGGAGGGTTGTTTAAGGTAGCATTATGTAACTTAAGAGCAGTCACAATAGCAGTTTCAGTGGACACAAGTGGTTTTCTGTGCATTAAATTTAGCTTGATTCTGACAAACTTTAAAAGGGAAAAGGAACTGAAAGCTAACAATTTAGTTGTCCAAAACAGCAGGTACATGTTGAGCATGTGCTTCAGCAGAAAAAAATCAACAAATTCAAGGTGTCATTTCATACCATGTATGAAATGACATGAAAAAATGAAAAATGAAATGGCATGAAAAAATGAATTAAAAAAAAATTGTATTCACACATTAAATTGATAAGTAAATGCACTTTGAAATAGAAGACAGCATAAATAATTACATAGCGGTCTCCTTATTATTAGCTTTTAAAATGTGCCTTTAAATGACTGCAGGATAGAAACAAGAATCTTTTTTGGACACACTGGAGACCTCGGTCTCCGTCTCCTTTTAGCTCATTAGTTATCTTAAAGATGCTGGCCTCTACTATAATATATATATATATATATATAATTATTACATAAATTGTCTCAAATAGTGCCAGTAATGTGCCAGTATTTATTCTGCCTAAAGAATATTTCCACAAAGTTTCATGAATTTTGTTTCAAAACATTTTGAGTTATGGATTTCTTAAAATTTTGATGCAGTGGCGCGGTGGTTAGCACTGCTGCCTCACAGTTTGAATACCATCTGGAAGGCCTGGGTTCGATTCCACCTTGGCTCGGCCTCTCTGTCACTGTGTGGAGTTTGCACGTTCTCCCCGTGTCTTCGTGGGTTTTCCCCGGGTACTCCGGTTTCCTCCCACAGTCCAAAGACATGCACTTACTGGGGTTAGGTTAATTGGCTACTCTAAATTGCCCATAGGTGTGAATAAGAGTATGAATGTGAGTGTGAATGGTTGTCTGTGTCTCTGTGTTGACCCTGCGACAGGCTGGTGACCTGTCCAGGGTGTACCCCACCTCGCACCCCATGTCAGCTGGGATAGGCTCCAGCCCTCTAACAATGGTAAAGTATCTTTTTCAAACATGTCTGCTACCTTTAACTTTCTGGATCTAGCTCAGAATCCGGCACGGGCACGTCCCTGTCAGTATGAACTGACAGCAGGTATGTCCCTACCAGTATTTGCTCCGTGAGTATAATTAATGCCGTGCCAGACCCCGCGTCCCTCCCACTGTCAGCACCAAACCGATGCCCTTGCAACGTGGATCACCGCCAAAATTTAATTTAATAACGTTCCTTCTACCACCCCAACAACTCCAGAAATTTCTTTCGAAATCCGTTCAGAATTTTCCAAGTTATCCTGTTAACAGACAGACAAATGTGAACAAAAATATAACCTTGAGGTAATAATATAGCTACATTATTACATATTTTTAACCAGTAGAAAGATTTAAAATAGAAATATTTCATTGGCATTTTAGTATTTATTTAAGCAAACAGTGTAATATTAAATTCATGCTATCACCATATATTTGTGCAACATAGAAATTATTCAAACTTGAGCTCCTTTTTTATTTGAAATACATTACTTAGATACATTACTTTAAAAATACTGTATGAACTTACCCCTTACTTAATGGAGAGGTTAATAAAAAAAGTCTGTTAGGTCACTGTTGTGTTGCTTGCTTTTAGGGAAACTTTACTTGATGTACAGTACAAATGAACAGTAGAACTTTGTAGTTCTGCTTGCTTTACATAGTTTCTATTTTCTCATAGCTGCTTTTGTTTGTGTTCATACAGTACATGCTGTAGTAAGCTCTTGTGGAAACAAATGCTCATCAGTCTTGGCATGCGTATGGAGCGATTTATAACAGTGAGCTATTGTGGCATGGGCTGTGGCACATTGGGCTAGGTCAGCAATCTCTCTCAAGGCTTAGGTAATGAACAGATAGAGCTGTTATCATTACTGTGATAAAAGTGGGACAGTGCCACTATATCAGTACAGCATGCTGGCATGCTTTGTCAAACTTTTCATCAGAGGATTTTTGGATTTCCTTCACAGACTATCAGAAAAAAAACTATCAGAAAAAATAATATAGACACTCAGCTCATTAACCAACTGTAAGATTGTGACTATGAAAAGAATCTTTATGTAGTTTTCAAGCAATATTTACCTGTTAAATTTGTTAGATGACTATGTACAGTCATGGCCAAAAGTTTTGAGAATGACACAAATATTATATTTTCACATGATCTGCTGCCCTCTGGTTTTCATGTGTGTATGTCAGATGT
>VUQJ01042473.1:0-17442 GCA_015108635.1 Andinoacara biseriatus
CATCTTCCGTTTCCTTTTGGTTGCCGTGACTGTTTGTGTCTTTCTTCTTTGGTTGCCAGTTTGTGGTCACTGAGCCCATACTTGTTTAGGATCTGGCTCTGCTGTCTGACAGTTAAAGAGATTCTGACAGTTCATAATCTCTTTTTAAGGTCAGATGACATTCTAATCTGATTTGGCTTTTAGTTTCTTCTTTCCAGTGTTTCTTTCAAATATGTTATTTCAAATATTTGCATTGTGATTTAATTTTGTTTACTCTGATTGGTGTTTGGGAAGGGTGTTGTTGTCAGGGTGTGTTTGAGAGGAGGCAGTTAGTTTCACCACCAGCTGGCATAGGAGGCTCTTTTTCTGGGTTCATCTCTTCAGTTTGAAGGGCTTTGGAATGACGTAAGTCTTTGGGCTGGATTTAATGTAATTACAAAATTTCAGTGCTCTGTTTTGAGTGCTAATTATCAGTGGGTATCTGCTTACCAGCCATTGGCTGTGTACATCTGCGAACATGCAAATGTATCTGCAGAACTCTGCATGTAGAGATTCTGATGACTGAGTGGACCTTGTACTTCGATACCACACAGCGCAATGGGCAGGATGTTGCTTTGTCATGCATCGGCTGTGTGGCGGGCAGGAACGAGGACCTCAATGTAGGACACTGGGCACGGACGTGAACATAAATAGTTTTATTACTGGAAGACAGAACAGGAACAAAAGCAGGAGTCGGGCACAGGAGCACACAGCGGGAGGAAAATACTGAAGACGACGCGACAAGGGCTAAACACAGACTGGGCACTAAATACACACACTGAGGAATTAGGGAACAGGCAACAGGTGGGGGCAAGGCTGAACATAATTAACCAGACAAGACAAGGTGAAGCAAAACTGAACATGACAGACAGGGACCAAAAGACTATCAAAATAAAACAGGAAACCAGACGGGGAACAAAGACATGGACCTGACACATGGAAACGCAAGGAACTGGAAAAAAAACTGAGGACTAATGGACATTAGAAACCAAAAGAACACAAAACACTGGGCCAACGGCCCAGGACCATGACACTCTTAGCTCTGTCTATTTATTGTTTGTCCCTCTTATCTCCATTTCTCTGTAGCTCGTTCGTTCTCTCTCCATATCTTTCTATTCTTTTTCTTTTGATCAAGAGATTGATCCCTAATCTGAGAAATCGCCCAGAAATCTTAATTTTTTGTTACTAATACCAAACCAATATATGTGTAAAACAATAAATAAAGGAATCCACAAACAACAGTAAGTTCAGGATTATGGGCTCCTCGAACTGCTGATGTTGTGCCCAATCTGTCGTGATGCTGAAGTGTTTGAGGAAAAATTTAAATAACTAGAAAAATGCATTTCCTGGTGAAAATGCAAAATGAAGGCTGAAAGACTTGACCTGAAATACCTAAAAATGCTTGAAATACCTCAAACTTAACTAGTTGAAAGAGAAACATTTGAAAAAGTAAAACAGCTCAAATTCTCAAAGTACTGAAATTGAACTTGATGTGTTGAAATTGCTCGATTAAAAAGGGTGGGAAGAGGATTTCAAATGTAATGTGATAATGTGAATGTTTAACAGCATTCACATTATTACATTCTCACTAATTGCATATTTTTGTGTATAAGAAACAACAAAATTCCTGTAAATGTAAGTGTAGAAAGATTTATCTGTGCTCTGTGTCGATCTCTGAGGACTATCATCTCAGCTCCTGCTGAGCTGGCTGACCCACTTTTGCTCTTATTTGCCATCTCTTTCCAACACACACTTAGTCTTTCCATCTCTTTCTTGAACATTCTTTGAATATCTTTTTCACATTTTTGTCTTCTTTAGAACATTTTTCCATTTGTAGTGCCATTTAGTTCACACACATATGCTCATTTCATGCTTTTTGCCTCTTTAATTTTAATTTTCAATTTTTCAAATGATCAAATAAAATGGTATTTGAATATTTTAATTGCCTTATACTTTGGGAAAAATAACTGCTCATTTTAATCAGGAGCTTCTCCAGTGAGTTTCTTTTACTGCGGTACACTCCAACTTTGGTGTTGGTGAACGTAGTCCTCGTTCTGCTCTGGAGCCTTGGTAAGATCGCTATAGCGGCACGTGAGCCAGTTGTTCAACTGCGTCAAATTTTTAGATCAGAAGGAGTACTACCCTTATCAACCTCTCCTCTCCCTCTCCTATTTCCTCCCTTTCATTGTCAAATGTTTAGGGATGGGGTACTTTTGTGAGGGAGGCTGCAAAAGGTTTTTGCTCTTTCCCAGACCTCCTTGTGGGAGTGTTTCTCTGCTTTCAGGATGGAGGCCCTGGTAGTCTGTTTTTTAGGGAAGCTCTGAGATGTTTATATGGCTGACCCAGACTCCTTCCACTTTTTTCTTTTCTTTTTTTTTTATTTAATATCTTATTCTGGAGCTGCTGTGGTACTGGAGGTAGATCATCTAATCTGCTAATAGGAAAGTAAGGGGTTTGATCCTTGCCTCCTCTAGTCTGCATGTTGCAAGTGTCCTTGGACAGGATGTTGAACCCCAGATTGTCCCTAGAAGAGAATAGAATAGGATGTGGTTTATTGTATAGAAGTGCTTTGCATGTGCACTAAATACCAGTCCATTTACTATAAGTAGAGTCAGTTTTGACTCCAGGCCTTTCAGTTCATCTTTGTTTAAATGAAAATCTTTTTTGTTGAAGTGAACGTGTGTCATCCTACATGTGGTCACCTTGAGTCCTTTTGTGGCTTTCTGGTTGAGGCTGTAGCAAGCTGCCTTTCAAGATGTTGAACGCTGTTTGAGTGTAAAACAACAGACTGGTTAGTCTCACCCGAGACTGGAGGGGTTGAGGCAAGCTCATTAACAGTTACTGAAATTTTAAAATAAAAGTGATGGAATTGTCCATGAGTAAATTCAATTGTATGTGTTGACTTTCTCCTGAATGAATGGAAAAAATAAGGATTAAAAAGCTCAAATGACTTGCCAAATGTTCTATTAATACATCTGCTCTGGCCAAATAGTGAATAGAAATATTTTTTTAAAGAAAAATGAAAGGTGGAAAAAATGTACTGGTAAATGAAATGAATGTGTGTTGTATTTAAAACCTCATCAATTCAAAATTAGTCTTTAAAGCTTATTATTCTAACAGTTTGAGGCACTTTTTAATGTTGGCATTAGCTGCCAAACTAACAGTAGGAAGAGGTTCCTGTCTATTAAAATGGACTTCTCAGCAACCTTTAAAATAGGATAGAGTTCTGAGGGTTTTTTTTCTTTAGCCTCTGTTTCTTTTCTCAGTGTCACTCAGCAGTGTGCCATTATGAAGAGAAAGCAGAACCAAGTTCAACTTTAGGACAAAACCTTTATGGTTTCTAAATGAAGTCCAAAAATCCATACAACTTAAAAAGAAGAAAATGTATGAATTTACAGATCGAACCTAATAATCCCAATTTTTGTAATAATTCTCAATTATGTGTATTATAAACATCCAAAATAAATCTCAAATTCAGGGTAAACATGAGCCTTTAATGTAGCTGTGCTGCTGGTCAACTCTTTGTATGAGTGACAGCTCATGTATGCACATTTGAATCATCTTTCTTCAGGCCTTTTTGTGGCCATTTTCATCTCATTTGTGTTTTGGCATTCCTCCCTGATTCGCTGATTCCTGTTACACACAGAATGAAGCGTTGAACTTGTAGCTGAACACGAAAGAAAATTAAAACAGGGCGTAGAAATAATTTAGCCTGCAGACAAATGGTTTAAATTTTTCTCATAGCTTTGCAAATATTGTACAAAGGAGAAAAAAGGAGGGTGATATTTGTGTGTCTGCTTGCTCTCTGATATGGTGTGTGTCGTTGAACAATAACTCCTCTATGTGGGGCCTCTCCTGAAGGCTGAAATTGTTATGTCATTCTCCTCCTCCCCTCTCCTCTTGTCTCTTTTCACTCTCCTTCCCTCTTTTCTCTTGTCTTTTTGCTCTCTGTCACAGTCTGCCATTCTTTTCCTTTGCTGCTGTTTTTTCTCAAAATCTTCAACACAATGCTCCTTGCACACACAAATCCAGTGTTTAACTTGCAGTACTTAACACTGTTATACTGCAGAAACATACTAAACTTAGTAATGCTCAATGTGTCATCCTGAACTTTGACTTTAATTAAAATGTGCTTCTACTTAATTTCTTATGCCTCAGTCATATAGACCAGTCGGCGACCGCTTAACAACCTGCAGTAACTAGGGTGTAATTCTCGACTGGCTGGCGAGTGTTTACTGGAGGTTGCAGTCTGTTGCTAGGTTAAATTGGTTGCAAACAGGGTGCTGTAATAAAAATCTCATTATGATTGCTCTGGTTGCTTGCAGATTGCCTCAGTCACCCATAGTTTGCATGGAAGAAGCAGACTGCTACAGACTTCCCTTTCACTACTCACAAAGCAATAGTGTAAGTGTGAAAAGTGAGACACAAACTGGAGAATTTTAGTGACAGTTGTGCCTTACCGCTGCAAACAACACAGCACTAGTTAATAGCAAGCCTAGGTCACTGAACTGCTTACAGTAGCTAGATAGTGAGAAACTGAGTAATCCCAAATTTCTAAGTAAAAAGCCACTCTATTTATAGTAACATCAGTCCTAGGCTGCAGCCTTTTTGATTAACCTGTGATGCCAACTTCTGATTGGCTGAGCATTGTCTAAACTGTTGATATGGGATGACTTATGGCCATAAATAGTACAGACTATGACTCGCCTATAATATTAAAGCCATACCTACTACTCAGGAATATTGCTCAAATGTAAACGTGGTTGCATTTTCTACACGGTTGCCTTATGATGATAGTGATGTGATTCATAATACATTGATATCAGATGATTATGTAATATGGGTGGTTTATGTCATATTCCTGTACACTGGAGTATAATGCTTTGTAGGTGGGCATTATATCTGTCTTTTATTTATAGATTATATAAATAGAAAGACATTATGTAGTATACAACCTTGTACAAGAGTGCAGTATATACCTTTTGTATGTATGTTTACCATGGAACATTTTTTGTCTGCTCTAGGATGTGGTTACCAAAATGTATTTGTAGAAATATTAAAGATAATCACAGAATATGAATCTCTTACAGCATGCTTAAAATTGTTTTGGTTTGGTGGTTAGCACTGTTAGCAAGAAGGTCCTAGTTCAAATCTACCATCTGGCTGGAGAACGTTCTGTGTGGAGATTGCATGTTCTCTCCAGGTATTCCATCTTTTTGCACAATCCAAGACATGCAGTTAGTGGGGTTAGGTTAACTGGTGATTCAAAACTGGCTGTAGGTGTGAATGTGAGTGTGAATGCTTGTCTGTCTCTATGTGTTAGCCCTGCGACAGACTGCCAACCTGTCCAGGGTGTAGCCCGCCTCTTGCCCTATGGCAGCTGGGATAGCCTCCAGTAAACAAATATTCTTGGATGTCCTTATTTGTTAAATTTTTTTGTTTTTATTTCATTGTTATGCAAAGTTTAGAAAGTGATGTTTAAGTCTAGCCCAGGGATCCTCACATCCAGGCCTCAAGAGCCAGTGTCTTGCAGGTTTTAGGTACGTCCCTGATCCAACACACCTGAATCAAATGGCTGAATTACCTCCTCAGTGTGCAGTCAAGTTCTCCAGTGTCCTGCTAATGACTTCTATATTTGACTCAGGTCTGTTGAAGCAGGGACACATCTAAAACCTGCAGGACACCGGCTCTCGAGGCCTGGATGTGAGGATCCCTGGTCTAGCTTGTTGCCGTTTTACACGTAAAGAATTATATCCGGTCTGTTTCTCACAATGAAGGATAAATCTGTTGATTTAACACTGGTATCATCTCAGTACTCAGTATAACCAGATACCAAAAGCTAATAAAATACAACAGGGGAACTGTTTACCCTGCCTGGGAAATGGTTACCAGGACCTCACCTTGGAGCCAGGGCTGGGGAGGGAACACAAGGGAGAGCATCTGGTGGTGCTCTGCCAGGCACAACTTGAAGATGTGACATGGGCCCACCCTCCTGTAGGCCCACCACCTGCAGGAGGCGTAGGGGTCAGGTGCAATATGTGTCAGGCGGTGGCCAAAGGACAGAGGGAAGCCTGGGGTTCTCTGCTTAGGCTGCTGCCCCTGCGACCTGGCCCTGGATAAGCAGAAGAAAATGGATGGATGGACCAAAAGCCAGTGTATCAGAATTGGGAGAAGCTGGATTAGTGCATCTGTGGCTGATATCACTATTAATATATTGCAGCTTCTTGTTACTTATTTACCTGGTCAGGGATTTGGTGTCCTGCAGAGGATATAAAGTTATTCTGATGAATCCATGTAGAGTAGGTTGCTACCTTTCTTCTGTCCATTGCAAAATCAAAGGGCTGGATTAGCTACAGACCATCATCCCTGAAGCTGGAGAGCTCCAGTGCATGAAGTGGATGCTCTAGTGTGTGTGTGTGTGTGTGTGTGTGTGTGTGAGGGTGTGAGGGTGTGAGAGAGAGCAAGCGAGAGCAAGATACTTAAGCATGACTGTAAGCCAAAGTATGCCTCAGCAGTTAACGCATAAACCACAGCACCATCAGCTGCATTTCAGAGGGTACTTTGCCTCATCTGACCTACAGCCACTCCTCTCTTGTGCTTGTGAACACTCTGTATTGTCTTGATGCTGTGTGCACCACTGCATATCATGTGACCGAGGTTAACACAGCAATTTGTGAAATAGTCACAACCTGTAATCTATTGATTTGTGTTTCTGGGTTTTCTTTTTTCCTGTTCATGAAAAAAATGATTGATCTGTCCTGGGTCAGACTATTGTGACTTTTGGACTCTTTCAGTTTTTCCCTCTTAGTCTAAACTCATGCTTGTTTGTCTGTACTCTGTATTTCTGCATGTGTGCACGCTGTTGTTTATGCTGCAGTCCACAGGGACAAAGCCAGGGTTTAGTTGTCTCATCATGATTTATTCATATTGTGAGACTATGCAGGTGTTTGTGTGTGTGTGTGTGTGTGTGTTTGTGTGTAGAGTGGAAGGCATATCAGGGTTTTAAACCTGAAGCGATAAGATGCAATCTAAATTAGACTGACAGTAATTATATGTTATGTGTAGCACAGAGATGGATGGATTGGCCTTTTTCCATTAATCTTTTTTTTTCTCTCCCGTCTCACAGGCAACCAGACAAACTGGTGGTAGTTTGGACGCGTAGAAGTCGACGGAAATCCTCCAAGGTTTGCATTTAAGCAGATGCAATTTTATTTTTAAAAATTTTATCCTTTCCAGATGTAATTTTTTAAATTACCATCCCTTTGTCCTGCAGTCCCATAGTTGGCAACCTGGCATCAAAAACCCCTACAGAGGAGTCGTGGTGTGGCCTGTACCAGAAAACATCGAGATCACTGTCACTCTCTTTAAGGTAAGCTGCTGCTCTTTTATCTGTATAAAACAGAGCTTTAGGGAAAAATCTAGCCCTGCTTTTTGAGATTTTTCTGAGAAAATGTTGGTCAATATTATTCAACCCCATTACCAGAATAAGTCTGTTATATGCTAATATTTCCAACTGATTTAAATGAGCAAAATACACAAGGACAGTTAAAATGCTCAAAACAGCTAATATTACAAAAGGTTCTTTTTAAATTCAACACAAAATACTACTTTTCTTGACTTTCGCAGCTGTGTTTCAATCCTTTTATGACATCCCTCACATTCACAAATTTACAAATCAGGTGTTATGCAAACAGTTTTTATCTTCCAGAGTTTCTGGCTTTTCTGTTAATGCCTAAACGTTTTGTGCCTAAAATTGTCTAAAACATTAAAGAGAAGAAATGGTGACATTGTACAAATGAGGGCTGGGGCACAAACAAAACAAATACATTGCATGTTTTTTGAGATAGAATTAGGAAGCTCATTTCCAAATTTACCACTACAGCTCCTTGGGCCCATAGAGCAGCAGCACATCTGGAGGAGGAAGAATGAAGCCACTTACTGTGAAGCGTGGTGGTGACTCTGAGGCTGATTTTCTTCCTCACTTAATGAAAATCTACAGCATATCACAGGGAGCTCTGATTCAGTCAATTACCAGGAAAACCTGGAAAAGAAAAATCATGACATCAAGGAAGCTCAAATTTGGATGTCAGGAGAGCTTCCAACAGAACCTCAAGTATATCTTAAAATCTACCAAGGCTTGGTTTGATATGAAGAAGGCAGCTGCAGAAAGTGAACTTTAGAATATAACAGAACTGGAGGTCTTTGCCAGTGAGGACTAATGATGCATTCACACCAAACATGAAGCCAAGTTTCACCTCACTTCATATTAGTACAGTCTTGTTGGAGACCCATGAGTATTTGCCTCCAGCGTGATGAGGAAGAGTAGCTAGAACCAAATTACAGAAACATATTTTTTGAACTTTCCATGAAGTCTCCAAGCCCTTTCCCTTTTTCCTGTCTATCTAAAAGTGAAATTGGACCATACAGCAACAGCTGCCCTTAAAATGTATTAAGTTTATCTGTCACTGGAGTTCCAGCTGATGCGTTTTTGTTTAAGTCATTTGAAATTCCCTTGCACAATGCAAATTAATGTCAGTTCACCTCTGCGTAGACTTCATATGTAACTACATTTGATATAAATAACCCATTCATAAGGAGCACCCCCTACATCTGGCTACCATAATGCATAACCCGCTGGTGTATGCATCATGCTTACAGCAGGTTCTAACAGCTCTACAAAGTACTAAAGACACTTGCAGAAGAAGGGGCTAAATATTCAGTAAATATCATGTTTTATTGAATTAAGGCCAAAAAAAAAATTGAAATACTAGTTTAATAAAAATTTTAAATCACCCTTGTGTAATTCTGCTTCTAACTGTACAGTTAAACAATTGTCTGTGAATGACACCCTTGTAGTGTCTGTCACCGTGTCTGGCTTACTTAAACATGCTGGGCCTCTATGCTGATGGGCCAGCTCAGAGCTCAGTGTCCTGTTACCTGCTTTAACCATACATCCCTCCACAAATGCTTACATAGCTGCCCTGCTTTGTGAAGGAGGACTTTAACATTTTTGGTCACTAAATACATGACAGTCTAGTGAATCCTAAGGCACTTGACACAGAAAGAAATGATTTTTCTCCAATGTTTGTAAAAACAAACTGTTATATCTGCTGTCATGTGTACTGGCTTGGTTGTCTGAGCTCTGTGCTTGTTAAGCACAACTGTACATGTTAGTGGCTCTTTTCTGGGCCCACTTCCACTTCCTGTCCCAGAGGAAGTAATAAAGCTGTTTTTGTAATGAGGCACAAAGCAAACCCATTGAAGGCACAGTTCACCCACTTAAGCTCGATGGAGCTCAAATCAAACCGCAATAGAATCTCCAGTCTGTAAGCCTGTGGTCTTTGTTCACCCTGGCAGCTAAAAATTTAAAAATGAACGTTAAAATATCACCTCGATTTACAGAAACACAATCATGAGCACCCCGTAAGGCAAAGAAGCTGTGCTGATGGGTTTCTTTGATTTACTAAAGTTGCATTTCTTTCTAATTTGGGGAAAAACTGAGACATTGGTGAAATAGTACCTTGAGACATCTCAGGCTGTTCATAGTCCATTTTATAAATGGATAGTGCATTAAATATGTACATTTTTAGAATGTATTGCTTCACAGGCTTCCTACAGGTTCAAGCGTCCTTGGGACAAGAACCCTGAGTTGCCTGCAATGCACCCATTCAAGTGTGTGTGTATGCAAATGTTTAGAGAAGGGGCTTGTATCAGTGTGTGTGTGATTGGGCAAATGTGGCTTATAGTAAAAAGTGCTTTGAGTTCTTTAAATAAATAAAAAAAAGTGCTATGTAAGTACTGGTCCATTTACCAAGGGTAATACTGATAAAATCAGTTATCTAACAACTTGCATTTTGGATTTTTTTCTGCTTTGTGTTGACTGAAGGTGAGAGCAAACTAACAGTGATTTGAAGATCCTATGAGTGTTTTCTGGCCTGAAGCTCTGTAGTTAAAATAGCTGTGCTCTGCAGTATTGTAGCCTCAGGGAGATTTAGACTACCAGGCAGCCTTAGCTGAACTTTGTATATAGTTAACTCCCCCCCCCAAAAAAAAACCCCTCAAACTGAAATTAAACATTAACCTAACTGGGCAATGCTTTGCTTGTTATGACAGATCAGTCCCAGCAGAGATTTTGTGCATAATGCAGAGTGAGCAGTTGTAATTTTTACCCTAACAAGTTTGAAATTAGCAGGATTTGACTTGTGAGTTTTATTATCACATTTTATTTCAAACTAGAACATCTGTTTGGAATCTGAAAATAAATCCCACTGAGTAGCTCAACAAGAATTGTTTGGGTATGAATTGCCATATATTGGAAAAGACTAGCATTTTCATGTTCTATTGTTTTATTGTTGATGTAAATGTTTTAAAATATCAATCAAAATATTAAAATTATGGCCGGGACTCGATTAAAAATTTTAATCGAGTTAATTACAGGGTCTGTTGTTAATTAGTTGCAATTAATCGCAAACAAATTATCAACAAATTAAACACTTTCAATTTAATAAATCCTTTTGCTACTAAAATTTTGAATGAATAGATGTATATGCTTAACAACAAACATGTTGTATATTTACTTTTTGAAATTTTTTTCTTTAATCGCAATTAAACCAACAGATTGGGCAAAGTATATAGTATTATATTTATTCAGATTTCAAGTATTTCAGGAACCCCTGATTGTTTAACTTATTTGAAAAATAAAAAAAATAAATGTAAACAGCACATGACAACAATGATAACACCATTAAATTTTATTTATTTATTTTGGACATTAACCCCATGTCTTTGAACATGTGGGAGGAAACCCACGCAGACACAGGAAGAAAATGCAAACTCCACACAGAGAGGCCCAGGCCAAGGTGGAATCGAACCCAGGCCTTTCAGATGTTGTTCTAACTGTGAGGCAGCAGTGCTAACCACCGCGCCACCGTGCTACGTGAGTTTCCTTCGGGTACTCTGGTTTCCTCCCACATTACTGCTGTTGTATACAGCAGTCTTTTTCGAAAGTCCCATTAGAAGGTTTTTTTAAAGCTAAAGTTGTCCCTCAGTGGACAACTTTTGTTTGCGGATGCGTTGTTGTCGCTTGTGCATCAGATTTACAGGCGTGCTGTAAACACAGGAACACAAAGGTTCTGGCTCCGAACTTTAAAAAAATGTGATTAATTGCGATAACATTTTTTACGCGTTTAATTTTAACGCGTTAAAATTAAAGTTAAAGTCCCGGGCCCTAATTAAAATCCTTATGGTAATGACAACAGTATATCACAAAAGAATGAGCTTGCTGTCAGTGAGCTGCAGCTTTTCTTCAGCAGCACTAAACCTGCTGAGAATGTCACACTCTGCTGGCTTTTAGAAGCACTTTATGTGACTGTGAAATAATAGCAGATTTACAGTTTGGAGAGGAACGAGGAAGCTGTGTTGCTTTCTCTGTATGTTTGTGCCCATGTAGGCGTTGTGTCTGACTGTTATGCCAGACTGCAGGAATATTGATTTCTGGGAGCGTGTCCTGAGCTCAGTCAGACAAAAAGGCAATGAGATGAGAGCATGTGCATTACAGGCGGAGACTGCAACAAACGGCACACTGTACATCTGTGTTGTTCTGTACAGGAGAAATTGCTCCTCCTTTACCTTTTAAATGAACATGTGTCAGCTGACCATCCTCAATGCCCGTTGCAACCAGGGTTTAATGCATCTCTGATATCTGATCAAATCACCTGGTCTGTAATCTGACTCTCACAGTAGAGTACAAATATTGGCATAACATATGTACAGATATGTACTTTACCTGCACTGAAGGTACTGGTTTAACCTGTATCTGGTTTCATCTGGTTTGAATTGGTCCAACTTATGTAGAGTATTTACCACCATATCTACAGCTGCTCTGTGAAAATGGTCTGCAGCATGCCCAGCTCTGATTTGTGTTCATGTGTACTCTGCATGTGCTTAATGGAGCGCTGGAGGGCAGTGAAGGTCATCCACAACAGCACAGTAAGGCCAGGCTGCTTCCTGCCTCCATTGCTGTCTTCTTTCATTATGTAGATGTTAGTCAGGCAACACAGAGATGCTTATATTATACAGACACACAACTAAGGAAACAAACTCTGAAGGATATTTTCTGCATTTTAGTGTTTGAGTCAGTAGCTCATCCTCATGTAATTAAAAGTCACCTCAGTAATGTAAAACATTCAATACGGGGTAATGGAACAGACAAACTGGGTCATGGGGTGACAAGAGGGTGGAGGGAGACTGTAGGAAACAAATGAGCTCAAACTGTTTTGTGTTTTAAGTCTTTTGGCACATGGCCAAACTGAAAATGTAATTAAATAACTGCTGTCTTGATTGCTTGTAGGACCCCCATGCAGAGGAGTTTGAGGACAAAGAATGGACGTTTGTCATTGAAAATGTGAGTACTCAGCCCCCCCCCCCCTTTTTTTAAATGTGCTTCTTAATTGACACTCTGTTGCATTTATTCTTGTTTCTTATTTATATTTTTGTGTATCCTGATCGCAGGAAAAGAATGTAAGCTATATAACTGTGTGGAGTGCTCAAACTCATCTGAAATGTCATGTGCAATAACCTCGGGATTACAAGTTTAACAATTATTTCCCCATTGAGTATTCTCAGATGTCTTCTGGGGACACAGTCTTTGCGTTTCACATGCAGATTCTGCCACCATGCGGTCATTGCATGCCATTACATGCTCTCTCAATGTGGCTTATAACTCTCAGATTAAAGCGCTTGTTACGTTCATGTACATGTTTGGCACAGGTATCTGTATTTGTTTATTGTAGTAACAGACAGCATTTCTAAAGGGTAATAGTGGAATATTTCTAAGCCCACAAACCGGTGTGCTTATGAAATGTTGAATTGTTACTTTATTACCACAAATGGGTTCCATCAATGTATTTAGTCATTAATTAAAATGATGATTAAACAACTGCTTTTCCATAATGTGCTTATGTTTAATCGGTCAGTGTCATTGTTAACCTGTAATCTACTTTTTAAAAAGTTAATTTCAAACTCTGTAACATCTACCAGTTTCATTTCATGCTTTCACTTAAGTATATACATTTGTTTGAAGTGGTGTGCATGTCCTGCTTGGATTATTACACCAATAGATCCATATGGCTAAAAAAAAGGGAATGAATACTGAAGCTGTAAACTGCTGAATGTGGTTTGACAGACAAAATTCAGGTTTAGGGAAAAGCCTCAAAACACACAAGTCAAACAAAAAATTTGTCAAACAAATTTTAGGAGAGAATTTCATGTTGAGGTTTGTGAGAGCAGGGAAGGAAGGACTGAGACAGCAAGGTGGAGAACTGAAGAGAACTGGAGTCTGGCAGGAAACTGGAAACTTTCTTTTGCTGTTTTCCATACTTGCCTGCTCCGGGCAGTTATGTCACATGGTGTGCCTCAATATTGCACACATGCTGAACAAATGAAGATTTCATACTTCCACATCTCCTTTTTCTCTCAGGTGGAAGATTTAAGCTTATTCTGGAGTTTATGACAAATTCTTTCTGTGGCAATGTTAGTTTGAGCTCACTCTAATCAAGCTGAAAATAAATCTCAGCTTACAGCTCAGGTCTGAGTTACAGTGAGCTGTGACTGTATCATCGTTATATTTTATTGTATGTGCAACTGTTCCACCTCTGTACAGTGGGTGTTGTGCCAATCTTGTGGTTTTATATCATGTCCAGCAGCATTTTATTCATGACCTTAGTTTATTTATGGAGCAAACTAATTTAAAAGTGAAAATAAAAAGACAGTTTTGCTGAAATAGGCCTTTACAGATACTGGAGCTGTTGTCCCAGGTTTTGTCTAAAAGCCTGCACTAATTCCAGTTCCAGGTACCCATAAGGGGAAGTTTTCAGGACGGGTACCACCCTGTGTTTAGCCGAGTAGTTACACACAAGAAACACAACAAAGAAGGCACCATTTCACTTCAGCGTGTACATCATCAAGGGTTTGAAAATGTGGTTGTGGATTAAAAAAGATGTCTCCTGTCCCGCTGTCGCATTTTCACTGATATACATCAAATCCTTTCTCTTAATATGGTAAAGTAAAGCAGAATTCCCGTAAAGCTGTCCGCGAGCTGTTTTTCATGCGTCTAAGCGTTTTGACCCTCCACCAAAGAAATCCACCAGGACTGTAGAAAAAGTCCTTTTAACAAGGTTTTTATTATGAGTAGGATTTGATTAACTCAGGTTAAAATTCTTATTTAACAAATGGCTGAAAAAGACCAGAAGACAAGTTAAAACTTCTGTTAAGGAAAGTAACACAGCATCTAAACCTTAACTTACTGCAGACAAATCATGCTCACGTACGTGGTCACCCCCAAACGTCCATTTTAAGCCAGGAGAAATCCTGATAACAGATAAAGTTTCCATAATGGAAATGCAGCTCGACATTTTAAAGCTTTATGTCAAGCGGTTTACATGCTCACACAAAAGTGTGAGTCAAAACTGCTGATTTTAATGATGTGATGTAATGTGTTTCTAAGCCTTTGCTAGCCTTTCCAATCCAAACACCTTTCGATTTCAGATTATTTTGTGGCTTTAATTTCATGTTCAGGATCTTCATTGTATTGCTCACATTCAAAAAATAAATCCTTCAGTCCATCTTTGTTTGTGTAGTTGTTTCCCAACTTGTCCCGTACGTCTTGGATTTGATTGCAGACCGTTTGTGCTGCAATCCTATTTGTAGCATCCCAGTAAATTATATAAGATAAAAGCCCGCAACAGCTTTGAATTCACCCAGTAACCTCATGACAGAATCACTTCTAAAAGGTCTGTCCAACAGAGACGCATAGCTTTTCATGGATGCGCTCACTTTGTGAGGATCCAAAAAGCACTGATGGTGGGACTAAACAATCCCAGTTTCTGCGAAAAAAAAATGTGTAAATTCAAAAACAAGTATTCATTTGAGCTGATGTTTCTTTTTTTTAGTTACTGAAGTTACTGAACAAATGACACGTCTCGTGTCCAGTCTAATGAGATATTGACAAAATAAGCAGTTAGAGCCATGAAATGGAATTTTTTTTCTTTTGTATAAAAGCATCGAGGATTCAATTCTAACTTTTTTGCAACACGTATATTTTTTTCGGTCTGGCACCTGGAAAAATTTGTGTATACCTGCTCTACTTTCTCCTGTGTTGCCATGTTATCATGGTAGTTCTGTTATAGTTGTGGCCTGCTTCCACCAGCTGGAACTTTGTTAGAGCTCTTTTTTTTATGTGTGGGGGTGTGTGTGTGTGTCTCTTGGCTCGTGCAAATTTGGACATTCAATCACATGAGTTGTGCCAACAATCAGTAGGTGCTGTCTCTTCATTCGTGCCTGTCCTCCTCTCTTTTCTTCTGTTTTCTCAGAATAAATATTGCGCACACAAAGAGCAGCTCTGGCCAAAAGCCCCCACTGTTTCTGCTTCACTGTTCAACACGTTTTTCTTCTTGTAAATTTCCACCGGGAGCATGATGGGAAATAATACAAAAAGAAATCCAGATGCAGTCATGCAACCAGTGACCCTAAAAGATCCCTAGTCTTCACAGAATATATCAATTTATTGCTAAAACCTCAAATTCAAGTATTTTGTCAGGCTTTTCAGTGTCTTCTAGTGAAGAAACTTTATTTGTATTAGAGCCAGTTAGTGTGAATACCATTATGTGAGATTTTTGGGCTTTATTCAGGCACTTCTTCATGGTCACAGGAAGGTCCTTTAGTTAAAGGATGAGGCACATTGCAGACACTGAAACACTACAAATTAGCAGCCTGGCATCCTTTTGACTGCTTTGAAGCTGTTGAAGTGTACAAATAGTTTTGTGTTTTGTTGGTGGTAACGTTTTCCAAGAATTTGAACTTTGAATATCACCAAAGTCGAGTATTTCCTCTCTTAGACTTTTTCTTACAAAGGGTCAGCCTACATTTCTACGTTCAGTAAAATCTATGGTCACAGTACTAAAACTATTCAGAAGTTAGCCTTTTTTTGTTTGTGGAGTTATTTTTTAATTGGCAGATATGCTATATTTGCTGTTATGTTGAATAGGTAGCTTCCTTTGTTCAGAAAGAACAGCTGTGAGGCTTCCTGAGACAAGTAAACACAACTTTAACAAGTACCCCCTCAAACCAACTTCCAAATGCCCCGATGTGTGACTTAAGTGACTTTAGGGAGACGTACGTCATTAGTGACCAACAAGGATAGACCTGCTTTTTTTTTTTTTAATGTGGAAAAATAGAGCTGGCGGAGAGCACAGACTGTCACTTTCTGTACTCGTCAAGCTCAAAGGAACGACGGCAGACGCTGCCCTACCTTTCTGTCTTTGACAGAGAGTAGAGAAGACAAGCAGGTCAGCCGGTTTTCTCTGGCTAGAGCGTGGGAGAGAGCACGAAACGGGAGAGAAAAAGACAAGTTGGTGGTTTGCCTGTGTCTCTGCATACCTGACTAATGACAGAAAGATCAAAGCCTCACAAAGTCTACTGACAGCTGGAATGGAGAACACAGAGGAGGGAGAAGGCAACCTTACACCTTCACACACACTCGGATGTGGAGGTATCCTGAGGCCGTGTTTCAACTAACTTGGCCTAAAAAGTCCTACCAAGAAGTCCCAGGAATGATGTAGGAAAACTCTTGGAGCATATTTGAGGATGAAAACACTGAAATGTTTAGCTCAGTGATGAGGTGTAAGTGTGAGCTTTTAAGGCCGGATTTGGTTGATCAAAAAATTGCAACTGAAAATTAGCATTGAAGCGACAGCAAAATTGGCAAACCTAATTATAGAATTCAGTTCCGATATCTGTGTTGTGAAAGCAAAATATTATAAAACACAGCTTTACTTATACCATCATAGTTTTTATATTTACTTTCTTGTGTTTATTTGCAATGCTGGTAATTGGAGTATTTAATCTACTGGATGATATTAACAAGGGGCAAAGCAGCTCAGTTTTTGTTAGTTTCTGTGATGAAATGAACTGTCACAAAATGAGAGCATTGATGCTGCTTTCAGCTCACATCTTTAGTTCAGAGCTTTTTGCATCCATGATTTCCAAAAACAGTTGTTTTTTTCCTCTCCTTTTTTCATTGAGCAGATCTGGACATGCAGCGATTAGCTGTGTTTACTGATAGCAGTGTTAGGAAGAGTTCCTGAGCCCACGCAGTGATTTCATTACAGAATCATGCATGTTTTTAATGCATTATTCCCTGAGAATGTAAATATCAGTATTCAGTTTCAGGTTTGTCTCTTGGTACAAAGATTTTGATGGGTTTTCTGAAAGTTTTAATAATATTATGTGCCATAATTGATAAAATGCAAAAATTCTATACAACTTAAATTTGAGTGAACCATCGCTATTTGTTTACTTCAGAAAGACTCAGCTTCTCTGAGGTGCTCTTTTTTTTTTTTTTTTTTTTAAATCAAAAATAAAATTAAA
>VUQJ01042473.1:28810-45339 GCA_015108635.1 Andinoacara biseriatus
TTATTGGCCATTTTAGGCCCCTGTGATGGCCAGAGATGGTAAAATGGCTGGAAAAGTGATGAGCAGGCACTTCATAGACCAGAATTGAACTCTAGCTAATCCCGTCGACCTATCTGTCTCTCTTCCTCCCTGCCTCCTCATCGCTCTTGCTTTACTTTAACCTTATACCATCTCCCTCATTTTGTCCATCTTCTTCCCTTTTCTTGACTCCTCTTTTTCGTTAGCTTCCTTGCAATCAAGTCTCTCTGTCTTCCTCTCTACCCTTCTCTCTTTCCATTTCTTGACCACCCTCCTTCTTTTCCAAACCCCCCTGTGTCTCTTTTTCGCTGCAGCAGAAGTGCAGAGCCAGGGCTTTTTCCTGCTGGTAATTTATTTTCCCATTAGCCCCCTGTCTGAAGTGCATGCTCTAGGTCTGAGTGTGTGTGTGTGGGGGGGGCACTGAGGGCCACCCCAAAGAAAGACCCGGAGAGCCAAAAAGAGGAGGGCACCCTGGACACACTGATAAGGCAGAAGAGAGAAAGAGGCTGGGCTGGAGGGACAGAAATGAGGGGAGAAAGAGATGTGAGATATCAGTTTGGTGTCCATCTAGGGAATTTTGCTCGTTATGAATGATGCAGACTAATCAGAAAAGCTGAATGATGGTGACTTGTTTCAGTGGTCCGATCACTAATAATTAGCCAGTTCATCCAGACATTAAAACAGACTGATAGGCAACAATTTTGTCCCTTGCACTAATTAGGATTTCCAGCTTATTTTTCCTGTTTCATTACAATCGTCACTGAAAAAGATTTTAACCTCAAGCCCTTCCAAACTGTGAGGCTCTTTTCTGACTTTGTGTTTACTAAACCATTAATCCAAAGTTGAAACAACACAAGCTCGTCATTACAGGGCCAGTGTTCACACAGATTACTTCTGTTTATCTCAGAGCTCATCTGAAGAGATTTTACAAGGTCAATTTATTTCAATGTTCTGCAAAATCCCCTTTAAGAGTCTCTCTTCAATATACAGTGTATTCATCAAAATGTGTCCATGTGAATCGATATTCTCCTTGTTGCCTGCCATCAGCCTGTTGAACATTAAGACAATGTCACTGATGGCATTGGCCGATGCTTCTGTTTCTTTACAGCGATTTTGTGGTCCTTATATCTGGGGTCCAGTTTCATACATTTCACATAGAACTTGTGCTCTGATTGTATGATGTGTGTATGAATAGCTGCATTTAAATTAACATAAGCTACTTTTGGAACAAACACTTGTGGGGGTGAGTACCCACCAAGGTGCTTCAAAAATCATAAAAATTGTGTGAATTTATGAAGATTAAGCAAAATGGGAAAGTATCATAGGCTATAATTTTTCACAGACAGAGATTTCTGAAATAACCTGAAAGCCGCTGGAAAAAATCTGATTGCTTTTCTTTCAAGGGCGATTTTGGTTTGGCCTCCAAAACTTTCCCATACTCGAAGCACTGCATTACTCGATGCACATCGTTTCTAATGTTTAGAAATAGCTTTGCAATCAGAGCTCACACGCAAATCAAGTCTGACCTTGGTGGGTAGGTCATGTGTGTGTATGGATGCCGCAGAAGCCTTATGATTGGTTTTTTTTTGTTTTTTTTAAAGTTCGCTAAACCTGCTGACTTGGGTTCTGGTTGTGTGGAGTAGAGATGAAAGCGATTATATGTGGAGATTTCATTAACTCCATTTGGCCTCTAGAATACACCAGTTTTCCATTTAATGTGTCTCTGTTTGGCTCTGTGTTACACACTAGCCAGAGGTTACTCCCCAGTAAAACGCTCCACTCTCCCAGTTGGGATTAGGCCTTTTAAGGACTGGTTTGTGTGTGGTGCTGCTCCTTTCATCTGCTGCCATCAGAGGCACCCCTACATTAAAGGGATTCCTCTCTCTTTCTCCCACTCTACACCCATCCCTCTTTCCTTTCTCATTTAAACACACTGTTACATTTTCTCTGCTTGATTATCAACACGTGTGATAACTGGGGTCTCCTCACTAGTTAACACAGATTACTGGTGGAACACATGCAGAGTTGAGAGATTTTTATCTCCCGAAATCAGGTAAATTATCAAGTTTTACATTGTGTCATTAAACCCAAAAGCAGCAGCTACAGTAAAACATTTGTTGTCTCATATACAGGTCTCATCTGGGAAAACCAAACTGTTTTTAATGAAAATGTAGCACTTTTTTGCCCATATGATCCTGATTTAGAGGTCTCAAAATAGCTACACTTGAGTTCATATTTTTTAATATATATTTCCTACCTCTTGATACTATATTCTCCTTATTTTATGTCATAGATGTATTGTTATAAAGGTAGTAAGGTTTCAAAGAATCAGGTCTATATATGCACAAATGATCCCTGGAAACCAAGTAACACTGTTTTAAACCATTTTTTCTACTCTTGGTTCTGTATGATGTCATCTGTTGTTCAAATGCAGTTTGAGTGGCAGCCAATCAAAAGAAAGTTGTCCTAATGTGAGGGTGGCCTCAAATGAAATGGAGCTAGAACCGCTTCGGCTACATAAAGGCCAAATACAGGCTTAAGGATTATTTTGTACTGGGATTCATTCAAGCTACTCTAGTAGAGTCCATATGAAGCTGGAAATTAACATAATAGGTCTGCTTTAAAGTGATTTTGCTCTGTAATTTGTATAGTCGTTCACTAAAGTCTTTACTCACCAATGTCCATAGACACTACAGTCCTTTACCTTTTTTGATAAAATACATGAAAATATTGGTTTATGATAGCAGCTGTGGGATCAAATGGGATCAGATACAGTAGCACTAGAAACAAGTGCTGCACCACAAACACCTCCTAATACTAAATATAAAAATAACTGAAGAAGTGACATATTTAGATTATCATTCATTAAGCTTTAAATTGGAGTATTAGTTCATTTGTTGGTAAATGGTGTTTTTTTTTATCCCACCATCAGAACCCCGTGTGGTTCTCTTGTTTCATAAGTGCCATCCATCCATCCATTTGCTTCCGCTTTTTCCTTTTCAGGGTCGCGGGGGGGCTGGAGCCTATCCCAGCTGGCATAGGGCGAGAGGCAGGGTACACCCTGGACAGGTCGCCAGCCTGTCGCAGGGCCAACACAGAAACACAGACAACCATTCACACTCACATTCATTCTCTCATTCACACCTATGGGCAATTTAGAGTAGTCAATTAACCTAACCCCAGTAATTAATTGTTTCATAAGTGATTGTTCCTATATTTGGCTATATTCAGTTTCTTAGTGGTACACAGAAAAGGGACAACGTGTCTGGAGCTCACTGACATTCAACACCATATACATCCAGCACTAGAGCACAAACTGTGCTGTAATCTGCCATCCTTTAAAACAAGCCTAATCCTGCTCTTGTTGTGACTAATCACCCTCTTAACTTAGTCTATTCTCACACTTTTACTCTTTTTTTTGTTGCTGGTTTTTGTATTTCATGCCCCCCTCTTCCCCTAGATGAGATGGTGGTCAGTAAAAGTCCCATTTTGGATTCACAGTGTGGTTGTGGTGTGTGGAAATCCTTATTTCCAAAGTGTATATACATGTGACAATACACATGAAAGCCATTTTCACAGTTCATTCCATTATTAGGACCATTGTTATTGTAATTCACATAACCGAGGTGATAGTATTGCATTCCTTTTATGTCCATTGTTGCTTTTAAAATACACACACGTACACACACTGCTTGGGGGAAAAAATAAATCCTCACATATAATAGTAGCAGATGAATAAATTGGTCTTAATCTGTGTGTGGATGTGTGTGTCTATAACGCCTATAGTGTGGCATTCATAGGTGGTATGTAAAACGGGCTGCCTTATCAGTTATCAGGGGAGGCCAAATTGACATAGAGGAATCACTCCATTGTGTGCGGATTCAAAGAGAGATGTGAGTACATTGGATGTCTCCATTTCCAATAACTGTGACCTTGAGGCAAGAGGAATAGCGCCGTACCCCCACGTCCAGTCTGCTGACTGCTGGATTCAGACAGAGCCAGCTGATTTTGGGTGCTAATCGGGGATACCTCAGGGTTATTCTAAAGGGTAAATTCAGTTTGGCTTTTATTGTTTCTGAGCCGCGTGAATGCAAATCACAAGGCCTGTGTACAGTTTTGTGTCGAGTGGAATATTTAGTCCCTTTTTAAAGTTTTAGGTTTTGTTCCTCATGGCATTTCATTTAATGACAAAGAAAAACTGGATAATTAAGTAACAAACTATTATAGGCTGACAGTTTTTTGCAAAATGCATCAAATATGTGAATTTTAAAATGTGCTGTCTTCATGTAGTTCAGCTGACCTCAGGTTGCCCCTTTTACCCCAGTTCAGGATTGTTTTATTTATGTGGTAGCAGGCTTAAGTCAGATAATCATCTGCTTGATGTGGAACTGGTGATTCATCACGTCTCATTATTGTTATAATACTAAAGCTGTGTTTTTATCTTCAATCTTTCTCAGCAACATACTAAACAATACCACAGTGTCTTCGTTTTTGGCAGGTCAGTTATAAAGTGCATACTCAGGGTTTTCCTTGGCTCAAAATGGGCCTTTGGAGCTGACTGTGCATATAGTAAAGACAATAAGTTGTGTTACCTTACTTAACAGTAGTCTGTACATTTTTTCTGATGTTTTTGATCATTTTATGAGCAGAAAAATGTATTTTAAACTTGAATAAATAAAATATTTTATATATGCAGGAAAACTAATGAAAAAAAATTGCCACCCATAAAGGAAACTGTAAGTAACACTAAAATGAACTGAAACTAAAAATTGCTAAACAATCAAAACTAAACTGAAACATTTAAAGTCTCTCAAAATCAAAATTAAACTAAATGTAATAAGAAATAAAAAAAACTAAAATAAAAATCAAAGCTGCCACCAGTGGAGTACAAGTAGTATAATATGTACCCTTGGGGGTCTTGAGAAATTTGAAATAATTTAAGAATGAATAAATAATGTTTGAATTGATGGTACATTGATTGGATCAATGAAGAGCATAGGCCATCTTTGTTTATATTAGAAATCAAGTCACCTGTGTTAAAAAGCCATTAGCTGATGTGTGGTGTGTGTTAGACATGTTATTCTGATGTGTGTTAACACTGTCCAACAGTCAGTTTGTGTTTCAAACCAGATCTAAACGAAGAAGGCAGTTTTTCTTTTTTCTTTCTTTCTTTTTTAGCACTCAGTGTAATTAATCCATCCCTCAGTGACAAAAGGGTCCCTACCCCTCCTTTTCTCCGTCCCGTCCCATTGGCATTTTAGGGCAGAGGGATTCAGCAGGACCCCCGGGCACCCTCCTGCCCTGACCCCTGCCCCCCCACCAGGGGAGCATCTGTGGATCGATCCAAGGCCAGCTGGCACCAGGGGGAGAGGGGCAGAACTGATAGTCTAAGACAGGCACTACTCCAACACAAATGCACTGTTCTTGAATGGGAGTTCTGAAGAATGAGGCAGTGTGTAGTTTGAGGTTTGGTTGCTCTAATTTTTTTAAATTTTTTATAGCAGCCTGAATTTTTGAGTTAAAGCAAATCCAAGTCAGAGCTTAACCTTGATCTCTGTTGATACACTGTAGTTCTAGAGATATACAACTAGGGGGCAGCATGCAACCATCACCCCTCCCTCTTTTCTATCCTCTCCCGGTCCCTTATTTTCTCCCACTCCTGCTGTGCCTCCTGCACGCGTGCACACACACACACACACACACACACACACACACACACACACACACACACACACACACACACACACACACACACACACACACAGGTAGTGATTAGGGGCCTGTGACAACCAGCGCAATATTCTCCCAAAGAGGTTTCTTTAATTAGGTCTCGTTGAAGTACAGAGGAGATAACTCACCTGATTGATGCCTCAGGTGTCTTATAGCAAACGATAACTCGCATTAATGGCGTCACAAGAGAATCTTATATTAACTTTAATATCGGGGCTAGTTCAAATAATTGCGCTTCTAAGTATGAGAAATCTTTAGAATGATAAATTTAAGGCATGTTTTTCTTGTTGTGATACTTCCCTATCTATAATCATTTTATTAGTGCAATACCACTACAGGAATTCATAAAAGCTAATCCTGAAAAAAAATAAACCTCATACTTCTGTATGTCACTTCAGCTTAATCAAATGCAATAAACATCTTGTCATTTGGCTGTATAGTTGTATATTCAAAACTTTGGCTTAGACTTTTAGCCATTACCAAAGTCAGCATTTGGAACTCCTCAAACCTCTGCAAATGAGAAAATTATATTTTAAAAATTCTTCTCATGACAGAAAAATCTTATTTTCTTTATCTTAATTTGTTTTCTTCATTTAATTAATAAGAAAAAAAAATCAAACTAAAAAAACTAAAACTCTTCCTCAAGCTGCCCCCAAACTTTAAAGGATAATATTAGTGACCTGATCTTGGTGCACTGTAGTAGCTACAACTCTTGGGTTTTGTACTTATTAAACAGTATTTATGTGTGTTTAGATCATGTTTTCTAGAAGGGCACAGCTACATTTATCTGACATAATTCGTCTTTTTTGTTTTTGCATTCTGTAAAATTGGACTCGGACTGTTCACGGGACGTCTGTGGTTCACGAGAAGAGGAGGATTTGATGTGCGTTTGTGTTTCTGAGTGCTGCAATCTAAAGCAACCACAATGACACTCCTTGCAAGAACTTCCTCGGAGAGTGTTGGTGGTGTTCATACTCTTAAAATACCCATACGTAAAAGCAGATGTGCCCTTGAATAATTGAACAAGAGGTCTGTTTTATCTACCACCAAGAAAGCATCATCTTCTGTCTTTTAGGCAAAATGTGGATGTCTCACTGTCCTCAAGGAAGAGCTTCCTTTTACTTACCTCACCTTGACTTCAGCATTTGTTTCACAGAGTAGTGTATCCTACACCCGTGGAACTGGCTCAGTTTGTAGGTTAGACTTAAGCTTTTTAATTACAGGAGTTCTTTAAACAGAATTAAGAAACCAAAAGCAGTCATGAATGTGCAGATTTTCTCTAAGAAAACAGGACTCTGACAAATATCAGTTATGGCAGGCAACATCCATCAAGCCAAAGATACCCTGGAATTGAGCTTTAAATGATTTAAAGCCTGAAATACACCTAGAAGCAGCACATCACTTCCCTGTGTCTTCCACCATGTTGTTGTGAGTGGTTGCATTTCTCTGAAGGCTTAAAGATTTGACTTGGTCTTGTACTATGTAATGATATGTGGCACCAGTCTTCAGTAACAGTGCCGGTCTTTTAATCTTAATGAGTCTAATCACTCCATGTTGTCTACGAATTACTGGAAGCTAAACTGTTCTTGGTATAAAAGGTATCAACAAGGGGCAACTTTATTTTCAATCCACATGCCCTGGGCTATGTTGATTGTGCCTTTTTTGTGTGCCTTTCCTAAAAGTAGTGAACCAACACCACCAATTTTACACATTAGTGTATGTTTAAAGCGTTTGAGATCTGTAGAGAAAGTTTAATCAGTTATTTTTCTGCCTCAAGAAGGAGCTGTGTAGACTCTAAGGCTTGAATTGTCGGGCTTGCACATGCAGACACAGACAGCTGTATAATAGTTGGTGATGGTTGTCCTTATTACACTTTTTCCAAGCTGGCAAGCTTGTAGGAAGCATGCATACCCTTGGAGTGAAGTAGCACACGGACATCTGCAGGTAGCCTCATATTTATTCTTGAATTATGAAATTTAAGACATTGGAACCCCCTTAAAGTGAACCATTGTGTACTTGAGAATGTGAAAACTATAACACTAGCACAATCAGCTGGCTAAAGTCATGAGTCAGCCCCATTCGCATCTGACTAGATGTTTGATTTTTTTTTTTAAAGGGGGAAATACATTGAATCTGGAGTTGCAAAGAAGTGAGTTTCTTGCTCCTTAATAGGTTTGAGGCTTTAAGTCTAATATCAGACTCTTGAGCCTGTAGTTAAACTGCACTGTGTGTAATTTGGCCGACATGTTTTGATAGGGAGGTAAAACAGCTTGAATAACAGAGAAAATCTATTTTTCTTCAGTTTGAGTGTCAGTTTAAAGTACAGTCCAAAATTGTTGGAGCATTCTACTAAATACAGAAGCTATTATCTTACTCTTATTATCCCAAGAATTAATCATGCTTGTATAAAAAAAAGCATGTTGCCCACTAAATCCTACCAGAAACCTGGGAAGTTAATGATCCTGGTGAGACCCCCATCCCTGGAGAGTCTTTTCACTTCCTACTTATGTCATTATACTGAAATTGGCTGCAATTTACCTAAAGAGTGCTCACGAGTTCCTCAACTAATTGGACTGAATGAAGCTAAATCACTAAAAATGATTTTCACCTGCGTCTGGACAAAAAGCCCAAATTCTGTTATAGTTTTTGCAATATTAGTTTGATTCTGTCTGAATTGAAATTAAACAATACTTATGTCCTTTCAGTTTTCTTACAGGGAAACCATTTTTGCCCATTAGCATTCTGGTAACGTGTACTGAATTGTCAGTCAAGAATTTACAAATCATCCTAGCGCAGTGGCTCCCGTTGGTGGTTGATTATGACTGCTTTCAGGTGACAACTGCAAGACATTCTCTGCTTCTTGTTAGATGCATGAAATGAAAATGTCACTTGCATAAAGTGGCTCATGATACACAACATCTCCGGTACTTACAGAGAAGTATTTCATTGCAAATGTGCAAAAAAATACCCTGAAAATTGAGGTATATCACTTAGCAGAGGTTCAAAGAGCGGAAGTTTTGCATTTTTGAAATGTTCACAAAGCAGTCAGGAAATACTTTGTAAAGCATAAGCAACATAAGCTTCAGGAGTGCTGACACATTTTGTTAACTCTAGATAAAAACAAAGCAGTTCCCCCTTGACGCTAGCGCTAACCTAAGCTAACTAACCTTTTGCTCAAGCTCCATATTTTTTATTGAGATGGAGAGTGTGGTAACTATTAAAGCTATTAAATAATACCAGAGCAGCCCTACAATATTAAAACATTTGCTACTTCTTTTCCTGTTAAAATCCTATTCAAATCTCATGTTAATACACAGACCTTATTATTCCCTTGCTTTATATTTACATCCAATATTTATTCGTATATGTCTGCTTTAATGACCCTAATTTGCTTGGCGTAATCTAAACATTGCTGCACGTGTTCATACACTTAACACAGACTATTGAGCTGTACCGAGGCCACTTCAGAAGAAATATAAATGTGATTAACTGCTTTCGCTTTCATTTTAACAAACAGTGCTCCTCCTGCATAAAGAGATACTTGAGGTTCTTATTTGATGGCAGACCATTTATCCTCTGAAGTTAAAATAAACTGAGAGCTAAAGATTTTTCATTTAGTTCTAATAGACTCGCTTGCCTCTCTTCAGCTGAAACCACTGATGTTCACTCTGACATGAACACTTAAAACAGCAGGGTGCTGCTATTAAAAATAAAAGGAACATCTATGCTCACTCAGCCTTCACTGTATGTAATCTTGCAAAAACAGACAACTCATGTGTCACAGGGAGGGAAGCAGTCCAGATAGCAAATCCTCACTGTGCTGTTGTCAGTTTGTTTGACAATGTGGATGTAATGGCATCTGGAGCATTTTGCTTCTGATTTATTCATACGATTACTTTTATATAACCAATAATTTAAGGCTCAGGAAACATAAAACTTCAGGGGTTGTCTCACCGGGATGAATGCATGACTGGAGTCTCGTGTGTTTCTGTCCTCTAAAATCCTGCAGTAAAGCATCAGACTGCAAGATGTACACGCAAACACACGCTCACACTTAACTGGAAACACGTGATTCAGCCTTAATGCCCTTTGGTAAATTTACTTTGTTAACAGACATCGTTTTCATTAAAAAGACACTCGCACACACAGGGTGCACAGACACACTAAGTGTCCGACCAGTGGTTGTGGATTGCCACAGGACAAACACATGGCATTTATGAATGACATTAATTATTGGCTGTGCCTTTTCAGGCGATGAACCACGGAGCCCTGTCTGCAGTATAAAGATTTTAAACCATTTCATTTGGATGTTTAGAGCACTTTTAATTAATCCTATTTCTTGCTATATTCTGTATTTTTTCTGTAGGTAGCCAGGCAGAGAATGCAGAGGAGCGCCTGGTGAACTACCTGTTAAGTCCAGAGCGCTACAATAAATTGATCAGACCAGCTGTCAATAAGAGCCAGCAGGTCACCATCTCCATACAGGTGTCTTTGTCTCAGCTCATCAGTGTGGTGAGTACAAACAAACCACATCCTCATGCATCAGAGTCTACTGCGCTCACACACCATTATCCATTTACGGCAACCTTCTATTCAAGTCAGAGACTCATAATTATAACTGTGATGTGACATTTATGACAATGCACAAATAAAAAATTCAGTGTACATTTTTTTTCCACACTGCACGCAGTCTGATTATCCCTCAAAACATTCTTCGAAAGGCTTTAAATTAACCGTACAGCAAGCCTTATTATTAGTCAGATTATACACTGAGTGCTTGAAAAGACAGCAAACACGGTCGAGAGATCCAGTTCAGTGCTGTAAATTAGATGAGGTGATGCAGACAGTTTAGTGGCTGTAACTGCCTGTCATTCAAATAAGCCTAATAGTGCTACCCAAATAATAACTTTAAGCCTTATTACAGTTTAAACCAGTGAATTATATGAAAAAAAAAGTAATCTTCCATGCAGATATCACGAAGAGAGAAATTAGCTCTAAAGAACAAAATTCCATATTTGTTTATGTTTTAAAGTTGGGAATTTTAACATGTGGATTTATGGGGATTGACTCACTTTTTGGACTATTTGAACTGCAGCTTTTAGCGCAACAGCGTTGGCATTGTGTTTCTGCCATGAAGGTTACAGCATCATCAGTATTAGTTAATGGACGTTTGTGACATCATATGTTCCCACATATTGCTTCAGCAACCTTCTTTCACAGAAGAACAATCCGCACAGGTGTTGCTAATGACATGAGTAATAAAGCCTCTGTTCTATTTATGTGTATAAATGAGTAATAAACCATGACCGTGAGACCATGAGTCATTACCAGGACTCTGACCCTGAAGCAGCTAAATAAAATTCAGCCATCATTCCTCCTTTTATATACACCTGTGACATCCTCCATGAAAAAAGGATTATTCTAAACTGCGTGTTGAAATTGGCTGTAGTGCCTGTATGGATGTGCAGTCCTCTGTTTCTCATGCGCTTGTTCTATCAGGAAAGTTTAAACACTGAGCTCGGCTGTAACTGTGTTATATGAGTTTTTATAATTATTATGTGATGACTGTGTAAACATTAAGTAGTGCTTTAATGCTCCATTGGGCTCCTCTAAGAAGGTAAATAGCTATATAAATATGAAAAAAGAGTTTTATTAATTTTACGTTATAATGTAATAATAATAACTTCATAATAATTCATAATTATGGTTCAGAGCTTTGCAGGTTGTAGAATGGAAGTGTGAATTATTCTGAGTCAGTTTATCTGTCTCTTTGAGTTAGCCCTGTGAGAGGCAGCTGATGTTTTGTGGCTAACATGTTTTGTGTCTGCAACCTATTGGTTTTACCATCTGCATATATTACACTTGGGTTATTAAAGCACTTGAGGTTGATTTATGGGTTTGACCTTTACTCAAAACAAAATAAAAATTATTAACTACTTTTAACAGCTGACTGATATTTGGTTTCAGAATGAGAGAGAACAGATAATGACGACCAACCTGTGGCTGTTTCAGGTACCTACAGTCTTTTCTATGCTGCCCAATGCTTGTACAGTACCTTGTATGGTCAGTGTTTTGGTCATGGTTATGGAATTAATGGCACATGTTTCTCTGCAGGAGTGGAACGACTACAGGTTGAGATGGGACCCTGAAAAATATGAAGGTATCAAGAAATTGCGAATACCATCCAAACTTATCTGGCTTCCTGATATAGTGCTCTACAACAAGTGAGTATACACATTTGGTGCCAACAAAGAGAAGACCTACCTGCATTTATCAATTATATTCATGTGATTTAGATGTTTTACTATTTTACTGTTTTAAAATCAGTTTAAAGCAGGAAAACAAGAATTCCTCCGGAGAGAGAAGCACATGTCTGTATGTAACCTATCTCCTTAACAGCCAATCTGAATGAAACTTTGTCACACATACAGTGATTATTAGCATCTACTGTACCAGTCAAAGTTCCAGCCTAAGTTTGGACATTCATGTAGATGTTTTTAAAAAAAAAAAAGATTTATTATAAATCTCAATTCTTTTGATTTTAGTTGTCATGAATGTTACATTCTCCATTTGCTTCATGTGTCACATTCAGCGTATGTTGCCTAACGGTCACCAAAATTGATATCTGACAGGATTTTGTATGAGTCACCACTAAAAACAGAATGAGGAATTTGTAAAAGTGCAGCAGGCCCTATGGGCGTTTTTTGCTGCTAACTAGAAGTGGGATAAAGTGTTAAGCAAATACTGCCAGTGTTGATTATAACACTATCATATCCTAATGACCTGCATTCTACTCAGTCATTGAACTCTTCTACTACATATCTGTACAGGCAGATACATGGTAGACCAATTTAATGATTTAGCAGAGTACAGGTTATAGATATCTTGATTAGAGGCCGGCTGATATTATCTCCTGATAGTCCCTATTTGTTGGTATATCGGTATCAACAAATAAATAAATGAAAATTAGTAAAGAAGAGATGGAAGAAACGTATTACGAGAGTTGATAGTTTGTCCACCAGAGGGCGTTGTCCAGCTTCCCTGTTTAAAACAGGTGTTTGAAAAGCCACAAACACAAGAACCATCTAATCCTAACAGAGACTCATCCACAACTTGTTGTGACAGTAACACACATTTATTTTTAACCTTGATTGCTGTATTATCTTTGTAAGTACTCATAAATAACTACACATAACAAATGTAGGAAAATCTGTTTGTTTTGTGTGCCTGAAAGAAAAAAATATTGTCCCATATATTGGTTTTTAAGTCACCAAATATCTGTATTGGTATTGGTCCTAAAAATCCTATATCGGTCAGACTCTAATCTTGATGTGCTTTCCTCTACATTTGGCAGGGAGGAGTGACCTCCGCTACCATCAGCAAGCTACAGACCCAGGCCTAGCTGTCCAGATATATGCACACATGCACACATACAGACACACACACACAGGTCACACACATGGGAAGCAGCCAACCCAGCCCTGAATCACTAGCCAGTCCCTACCCCATGCAGGGTGCACAAAACTGGGGTGTGGAAAGAACCGCCCACCCTATTCCCCATATTTATTTATTTACATCTTTTAATTAATTTATAATATTTTATAAAAAAAGGCTCAAGTGGTTCAATGAAAAAATCTCCAGAATGTGCCTTTTAAAAAAATCAGATTAATCGATGATTATTTGATTACTAAGATAGTCGTTTGTTGCAGCCCTACTTACTGTCTTTAATCTTTTATCCCCAAACCTGTTATAGTGCTGACGGTGTGTACGAGGTTTCCTTCTATTGCAATGCCGTGGTCTCAAACACAGGGGACATCTTCTGGCTCCCTCCGGCAATCTACAAGTCGGCCTGCGCCATCGAGGTGCAGCACTTCCCTTTTGACCAACAGAACTGCACTCTCAAGTTCCGCTCTTGGACCTACGACCACACAGAAGTAGACCTTATCCTCACCAGTGATTTCGCCAGCCGTGATGACTTTACCCCAAGCGGAGAGTGGGACATCGTCTCACTTCCGGCACGCAAAAACGAGGATCCCAAAGACATCACCTACCTGGACATCACCTACGATTTTGTCATCCAGAGGAAGCCTCTTTTTTATACCATCAATCTGATCATCCCCTGTGTGCTGATCACATCACTGGCCATCCTGGTGTTCTACCTGCCGTCAGACTGTAGGGAGAAAATGACGCTGTGCATCTCAGTGCTGCTGGCGCTCACTGTGTTCCTGCTGCTCATATCAAAGATAGTGCCACCTACCTCTCTAGCAGTGCCACTCATAGGTTAGTCATGTTCATGGTTGTCTGCTTGCAACAGTTTGTAGCCCAGGGCAAAGAATGTTTTAGTTTTATTCCATCTACAGACAATTAATTTATTTGTTAAATTCATAAAACAACAAACAAATGATAAGATTTTGCAGGGCAGCTATGTTAAGGTTCTGTTTTATGATGTTAAATTCTGTAGGTTTTCAATTATGGATTGATGACATTTATTTAAAAACTAAGAGAACTAGACCTGTTTTGAAATAGGTTTATGTAAATGATGGGTCTTCACATTTCATTTTTTATCTATATGATTTGTAAATGTGTTTTATGATAAGGTAGTCCTTTTTCTGCTTGGCCCCCAGTTAATTTTTTATTTGTGCTGTTTACAACCTCAGCATAAAGTCAACACAAGAAAATTAAAAAAGTAGGTGTAAAATATTGAAGCAGCCCGAAGAGGCGGCTGCTCAGATCATGGACAGTTTCACTCTGGTGAGCACAAAGACTCACGGCAATATAAATGTTTAGGTTCAAATCATTCATTTAGTAGTGTTATATATGCACCTGCAATGCATCTTACATTATTCTACTGCTTCTGGAAAATACAGTAGAGATACTAATAAAACAGGAGAAAGGGAAACCAAAGTATTTTACAACAAATTCATTCTAACACAGTAATACATTCCTCAAAAAACCCTTAATCATCACACTGTAACACAACATCAGTTCATTTTCAGGGATATCAGCCTGCCAGTTTAAGCAGCACAAACCGCTGTAAATCCATTTCACCTGCTTTGGTGCAAATGAAAGTGAAAACTCTCATGACTGCCTCACTTTATTTTTATTTTTATTTGCTTTATTTTAAATAATATTTATTTTTATTGTCATTTCATCATTTTGGATGTTTACTTAGAATCACATTATTTGTTTTTTCACTGATTGGAGCTTTTTGAATACATCTTACTCATATTTTACGATTAATCTTTTTTATTGTATTTTTCTAGCCTTACTATTTTTTTTAAGTTAGTTTTACTTTTTTATTTGTAGTTTTCTTAAATTTTATTTGATGTGCTTTTATCTGAATTGTAAGCCATTTCTTTCATGTTAATTTTAAAATGACTTAGTATTACACATTATTTTGCTTTATTAAGTATTATACATTGTCAGTGATTTGTGAAGCACCTTTAACTGCACTAACCTGCATGAAAGGTACTATAAAAAACAAAGTTTGATTGATCGATTGATTAAACAGGTACAGTGGAGAGACCACTCAAGGCAGACGGTGGCCCTGGACCACTGCTCTCTCCTCATCCCTCCTGACTGATTTTTCTTTAGTTTTGTTTTTGCTAGTGTTCTTGTAACTACTGGTAAGATCAGGTTGCAGAGGTAGACCAGCAACTCCAGCACACGTGCAAGCCAGAGCGAACTATCTTGCAGGAAATGGCGTCAGGACGGTTTCTGCTTCCTAACTGGAAAGATTGATATTGTAGTTTAACTGAGTTTGTTTTACACTGTGATGATCAAACGTTCCCTTTTTTAAAATTTTATTTTATTTTTGAGTCGTGTATATTTTTTTTCAAAAAGAAACTGTTATAGATTACGGTAAGTACTGGACACAACAGTAATTTAACAGGAAAGATGAATATTTACATCTTATTTAATGTTTACTTTATGTTACATATTGTTAAACTGATGTCTGTCAGATTAACACTTCTTACTTACAGGTAAACTTGTAACACAGCCTTTATGTTAATTATGCTGCTGGTTTTTATTTGAGACTCAGCTATTTTTTGATTATTGAATAATACATAACTGAAGACTGAGGCAGAAGTATTGTTGGTATATGACAGCGTCTCATCATTTCTCTGTATCTCGTTCTGTTAAAGGTAAATACTTGATGTTCACCATGGTGCTGGTCACATTCTCGATTGTAAGCACTGTCTGCGTTCTCAACGTGCACCATCGCTCACCTTCCACTCACTTCATGCCTGACTGGGTCAAACGGCTCTTCTTAGTCCGCCTACCTACCTTCCTTCTCATGAGGCGTCCAGGTTCTTCCAATGCTCGTGATAAACTCCGCCAGAAGTACGCCGATAAGAGTATCGTCTCTAAAAATAACACTCAAAGCAGCACAAACAAAAGGCAGCACTCCAACATCAGACTCGGTGGGATCCGAACTGATGCCGACTCTTTCTACGTGAATGAGGATTTGGCGCACAAGTGTTGCTGGACGGCTAGTGAAATTCCAGAGGGCGGTGGCGGTTTTTCAGACTTTCAGAGGCCTTTGGCCAGTCAATTAGATGCTGATTTGGAGGAGGCAGTGGATGGAGTGAGGTACATAGCTGAACACATGAAGACAGAAGATGACGATGAAGGGGTAAGGAGATAAAATGGAAAAAATCAACAGAATAGAAAATATATCTGTAGCATTTTCTATTAAAGTTCAATTCAATTCAGTTTTATTTATACAGCGCCAATTCACAATAAACAGTCGCCTCAAGGCACTTTGTATTGTAAGTTAA
>VUQJ01042478.1:4456-19816 GCA_015108635.1 Andinoacara biseriatus
AAGTGGAAATAAGTTTGGGGAGAGGTTTGTGATATGAATGTGCTTGCTACTATCATGTGTGAGAGGTGTGGCAGGCAGAGTGGACCCAAAAGCAGAACTCTGGAACAGAACTGAATGAAAGTGATTATTTATTTGCAGAAGGTAATCTAAACATATACAAAACTGAGGATAATGCCATGTGGTAGCAGGCAGGCACAAAACGACACCTCCATGAGGGAGGAAGCATCAAAGAACAGAACAAATGCGGGAGGAAATGGGAGAAAGGAAACAGCTGGGGAACACAGGCAGATGTGGATGGAATCTAACTAATTAACACGACACACAGGGACCACAAGACTGTCAAACAAAAACAGGAAGTAACCAAACGAGACAACACAGAAAACTGATGATTGATATATGTGACAAGTATTGCTTCATTCTAATTGTTTATGAATCACATGAAATACAAACAGAAACAATTTACAGAATGAACATGAACCCAAAAAACAGGCCATCAAAGCTGGCCATCATCACCTCCGCCTGCACCCGGGTCAGGCCTTGCATTGCTAGAAGCTTGATGACGACCTGAAAAATAATTCAATAATCTAGTACTGCCTTGTGGCACTCACAACTTTAGTTTCATTAAAGTGACATTTGCTTTGCAGCCTAGCAAGAACAAAAACATATAGAAATAAAGAGACATGACTCAGAGGAACACATGAAATAAGAAATACAAAAAATAAATAAATGAGTGCATCAAGTGGCAGTGGGGGGCTGAGGGTATAACAATGCAATTTTAAACACCATCTTTAAAAAAAAGCAGTTAAACTTTATTGAACAAGAGTGGAGCCAGACACTAGAGTTTAATAGTTTGATGGCCTGAGTTATGAGTTTTTAAACCAGTTTGACCTCATCTTTGGTAAACTATATCTCCTGCTTGATGGCAGGAGCTCATATTCACTATGGAAGAAACAGTGTACAATGTCACCAGGCCTTAGGTGTAGCCAGCTTCAGAAAAGGTAAAAGATCAGGAAACAGTACAGTGATAATGCATTTTAACACAATGTAGCTTCTTCTGATCAATCTTGAAAACAACCTTGGTATGGGCAGACTGTTTAAAAAAAAATAAAAAATTCAGAGATAACGGAAAGTGGAATAGTGTTGTGATCAGAAGACCATATGTGGCTGCAAGAAAAATTCCTCAAATTTCCAAGTACACAAGACTGACCATCTTACCTCTGGGAGCATTACATCAAGGAGAAAATCCAGCAACTCGATCTCTCCTCTCTTGATCCTGTCACCAGCACCTGTGGATTCCTCGATCACATGCATGAGTCAGAGCTAATGAGGAAAAACAAAAACAAATCAAAATGGGGTTTAGTTCTTATGTATACTCACACATATGACTGAGATTTCCCATTTACCTGCTGTTCCCTGAAATGCAGAGTTCTTGGCTTCAAGTGCTGTTTAAGCGTCAGTGAGGTAGATGGGTTCTGCCATAGGTACATCTGGTTAGAGTGGATCCTCCCATTGATCAGGTCATTGTGTAAGCTCTGTAGCCAAAGAGTAAAGGGTAAACATCAAGTCAATTATGAAAAATTTAATTACTAATAGCACAATATAAATAGATACCTTAATTTGACCTTTCAAAATAACTTAAAATTCCTCCATCCTCAATAGCCTTGATGATCCTGAAGATAAAAAAGAATGATAAAAGAACAGCAGGCAGGAACTGCAAAAACCAGACAACTTAAGTCAGTGCCAACAGCAACTTCTGTATTTGACTCAGGTGTGTTGGATCAGGGACACATCTAAAACCTGCAGGACACCAGACCTTGAGGCCTGGATTTGAGGATCCCTATCTATGAGATTCACGGGATAATTGTATTATGGAATAATATACATTTGTCTCCCACTGCTGACATATTGTCATATCAGTCATATTGTTCTGAAATAAGGTCCCAAAAAAAGATCGGCATTAAAACGATCCACGTTTTCCACATTCCATGTATTGGAAAAATCCAACGGTATCTGCAGGGACCATGTTGACAAATAAATGTGATGAAATGCAGGTAAATAAAGAGATGACAGAGCAGCAGTGTGGTGTAGCTCTGGAGTTCTACGCTGTTTTATTTATGAAACATTTGTTTTGAGCAGGTGCATTTTCCCCTAGAGAATCACCTTTATGTTCAATATCTTACATTACAATATACAATTATATACAATATATAATTAGGTAACACACGCTACACAATAAACTACATGCTCCGATAACACAGAAGTACATCTTAGTGACCATAACGTGATAAGTTTTCAGTTACTTCACCTTCACCAAAGTGCGTTTTCTTTCAAGTTTATTTCCATCGGCAACTTCTTTCTGCCAATAAGACTCTCCTCGTCATTGTCGTTGTCGTCATCCTTCTTCTCCTTCTGTTTGTGGTTTTATTAGTGTTTGGCAAACCAGCTTAGAGGTACATTACTGGAACCTATGAAAGTTTGGCTCAGGAAGTGACTCCCGCAATTTCCCAGTAATAAACTCACGAAGAAGACCAACTTGCTGTGGAGGTCCGGAATGGAGTTGAGGTATGGCAGCACCCTGTTGGCTGCAGCCAGGTGCCTCTCAAATACTTGGTGTTTAAAGTGAACATTACTTAATTTAGAGTTAAGCTCACTAGCAACAATAAGTAGGGCGTCACTCCCACTGCACATTAAAAGAGGTGCGCAGGTTAGTCTCCCCCGCTCAGCAACTCAACAGTCCAGCACACAGACTGGGTCATTGACGGTACTCAACTCAAAGTTTGTGCCATCCTTTTCAGTCTTTTACCAAAGAAGGTAAGTTATTAAGCAAGTATGTCTGCTAATATGTTTTAATTACTGCTACAACCATTAGCATTTGCTAGCTAACAATAGCATTAGTTAGCTAGCTACCAAACAGGCATAGCCTGCTCAGGCCATGCTTTGGGCAATTTACCACCACAATTCTGCGATGAGCTTAAACATTTCTAACAGTTTCAAAGCCTAGTTAATTATTTGAAATGCCCGTGCTTAAAACACATTTTGACTTTTTTGTGGTCAAAGTTGTTTTTCAAGGCCATAAAGTATTTTTAAACCATGAGCTCCGACTCTGATTGTAAAAAAAAAACTCTTGAAACAACTTTTTAGTCTGAATGACCACCTTGTAAGGTCTGATAAGCTCAAAATGTTAAAATTCACATTTAAAATTTTTTAATACACTCACATTTTAAGTTGTGGCAATCTGAGAACAGCGAGAGCTACTCCCTAATAGGAGCCAAAATTAAAAATAAATAAATCAGATTAGTTATTTTGACCAAAAATATTAGGAAGGCTGCAGGTTGAACTTTCGTTTTTAATTTAAAAATTGTTCTATAATAATCGTGTAAAGCATGCACATATTAAGTAGCATGTGGGTAACCTGCATATGATATAAGTGAAAATCCCTTTCAACTTCAAAATTCTTTTTTGTTTTTTTAGAACAAGTGCTCAGAGTTACTGAAGAGCTGCCTTGTGAATGAAGACCCAGTGCACTAGAGGTAAGATGCCACCAGCCTATATCTGGGGGACATTTCACCATGAAGGAATAGTTCACCCTATAATGAAATGCAGTCATCACCTACTCTACTTACTTACTGTATAATCTCCTTTAAAAAAATATTTGTTGCAGATGTATTGGACCTGTAAGCAGTGCCTGTTTTCTGCAGACAAAAGAGGACAGTTGTTAAAACACTGTCACCTAAAACATGGATGTTTTACTGTGCAACCATGTCTTCATAAGAATTGTAAATGTATTTGTCCACACTGCCTCAACCCTCTTTAGTCAACATGTTTTTCGCTGTGTGTTGTAGGTGTTTGCGGATTTCAATAGAATAGTCACCAACAACGTACAGTTGGACTTCTTTGAAGCCCTGGACCGCTACACACAATGCTTAATCAAGATCTTCAAGGAGACGAAAGGAAATGTGGGGACATACTCTGGCAGAGCTGATGCAACAAATAGATGCAGTGGTAAGTCTAGTCTTTTTTGTCTTTATTTACCATGCTAAGATGACGTCACATAGTGATTGCTGTTTTGCTGCCCTTTCATGCAGAAACAATGGTTGGAAACAATTGCTCACTTTCTGCAGGTTCTAACAAAACCTTTAGCTCTCATTTGACATAGCTGCAGGATCTGTTGAGAGCTGCAGGAAACAAGCAAACACTATGATGTCAAATGTGCAAAGTGTAGAGTTACATATTTATTACATATTTAGAATTGATCTGCCTCATCATTGAATGACATATATAATTACATTTCAAAAATGTTTAAACAGTTTTACCTAAAGGTTTGACTTTCTTGACTTAAAAATGTATGTTTTAAATTCATTAGCTGATTTTTAATTCTTGTCATGTCACTGCAGAATGCTGTGATAGCCATGCTGGTTTCTTTTGCCTTAAATTTTAAATTAACCACCAACATGGTCACCAGCATAGCACCACCTTACCATTACATCGTCTCCTCAATGCATCACAGTAGGAAACACACATGTAAAAACCATACATTCACCTTTGGTTCACCTCACAAAGCATAGAACCAAAAATACCCAAATATGGAATTTGCCTGGAAACAGATGTCCACTGTTCTTTCCATTTCTTCTGTTCCTCAGCTCAAGCTATTTTTTTTCCTTTTTGTTGTTGGGCCACAAAACAGGTCTGATGAGTCCAAATTTAAAATTTTTGTTTCCTTGCACCATGTCTTTGTAGGGTGAACAAAAGGTGAGCCGATGGTTTTTACATGTATCTCTCACTCATGGTGGAAGAGGTTTGATGATATGGGGATACTTTGTTGTGACACTGTTGGTTGTTTATTTAAAATCCAAGGCAAAAATAACCAACATGCCATCCACAGCATTATGCATGGCCATTTCAACTGGTCTGCACCTAGTGGGACAATCATCTGTTTTTCAACAACAGGATACTGATCCTACACCTCCAGGTAATGTAGTGTAAGGGATATTTGTCCAAGAAAAAGAATGTATCAGCTGTGTCAGATGACCTGGTCTCCAAAATCACGATAACCAAACTCAAATGAGATGGACTGGGAGTTGAACTGCCCAATGAATGAAAAATGCTCTGCACCTCTGGTAACTCCTTCAAGATTTGGAAAATAATTTTTGGTGGCTCTGTCATGAAGATGACTGAGAGAATGCCAGGAGTGTGCAAAGATGTCATTAAAGGTGCAGTATGAGTTCCTGCATGGTTTCAGCGCGATCATAGGCATCTCCCCTTGATCCGCTAGCTGCCTGTTTCCAGAATACACTGAAATACACACAGATCTCGTCTTGGGAGACAACACAAGGGCTGTTAATGTCAAACAGACACAATGGGCACATGCTGTGCACCAAAATATAACAAACCAGATTCCAGCCAAAGGATGGGAGTGTGTTTCTGACTCCAAACCGTCTTTTCAGTGATTGGCTGGAATATGGGTTGTTATATTTGTTTGTTTGTTAGTTATAACATAATATAATTTCTTTTCAACGCTAAAACTTTTGCCTGGTACTGTATGTGTTTAGAATGTTGCCATGTCTTTTACAGTTTGTAAACCTTTGGGATTTATTTGTCACATTACTTTGCAGATTACACTCTGCAGAAATTTTCCAACACAGACATAAAACTGCAGACGGAGCTGCCAGGAACAAGCTTAATAACGAAAGCAAGAATTAAAAAAATATCTGGTAAGTTTAAGTGTATTTAACATTTCTTTCAACAGTGAACACAAACACACACATTCACTTTGCATGCTATATCATTGTTGAGGTTTTTTTTGCAATTAATCTTGAAAATCTGTCACTCTTCCTGTTCCTCTTTCTTACACACAGAGCTGGAGCTGGACTTACCATCTCAGGAAATGAAGACTGAATTACATTTATTAATAAAAATATAAATTTTATAAAGATTTAATGATTCTTCTGTTTTTGATTGTTTAATGTGGCTATTTGGTAGCTAGATGGAAGTATGAAGTAGGATTTTTAATTAATTGCTATTGCATTTGAATTTGCCTATTCATTGTTTGATGTATGCGTTATTGCACTACAGTTTTGTAAAAAAGACTGATGGAGCTATTGATTTAATTAAATCAAATCAATTTTATTTATTTATTTTACTTACAATTCACAACAAACAGTCACCTCAAGGGGCTTTGTATTGTAAGGTAAAGACCCAACAATACTGCAGAGAAAATCCAACAGTCAAAATGACCCCCTATGAGCAAGCACTTGGTGACGGTGGGAAGGAAAAACTCCCTTTTAACAGGAAAAAACCTCTAGCAGAACCAGGCTCAGGGAGGGGCAGTCATCTGCCGTGACAGGTTGGGGCTGAGGGGAGAGAGAGAGGACAAAAAACATGCTGTGGAAGAGACAGAGAATACTTAAACACAGAGTGAAGTATGAACAGAGTAAAAATGGTGAGTAAAAAGAATCAGTGCATTATGGGAACCCCCCCAGCAGCCTAGGCCTATTGCAGCATAACTAAGGGATGGTTCAGGTTCACCTGATCCAGCCCTAACTATAAGCTCTATCAAAAAGGAAAGCCATCCAGAGTAAGTGTCTGGTTCAACACCATGATTTTAAGATTTGTGGGGACGAGCACAAGAACTTCAGTTTTATCTGAATTTAAAAGCAGGAAATTAGAGGTCATCTGGGCCTTTATGTCTTTAAGGCATTCCTGAAGTTTAACTAATTGAAATGTGTCATATGGCTTCATAGACAGATAAAGCTGAGTATCATCTGCATAACAATGAAAATGAATGCAATGCTTTTTAATCATACTGCCTAAGGGAAGCATGTATAATGTAAATAAGATTGGTCCAAGCACGGAACCCTGTGGAATTAACCTTAGTGTGTGAAGAAGACTCCCCATTTACATGAACAAATTGCAGTCTATTAGATAAGTAAGATTCAGAAGGTTGAAGACAGCTGGGTCAAGTGATGGCTTTTTAAGTAATGGTTTAATTACAGCCACCTTGAAGGCCTGTGGTACGTAGCCAACTAATATGGAAATATTGATCATTTTTAAGATTGAAGCATCAATCAATGGAAAAAAAATGGAACCAGCTCCCAGTTTGGATTCAGGAGACAGACACCCTCTCTATTTTTAAGATTATGCTTAAAATGTTACTTTATGATAAAGCTTATAGTTAAGCCTCGATCAGGTGACCCTGAACCATCCCTTAGTTATGTTGCAATAGGTCTAGAATGCTGGGAAGTTCTCATGATGCAATGAGTGTTCTTTTTCATTCACCTCTTTTCACTTTGTTTATGTCACTAAGTGCTTGCTCATAGAGGGTCGTTTTGACTGTTGAGTTTTCTTTGCAGTATTGTTGGGTCTTTACCTTACAATACAAAGCGCCTTGAGGCGACTGTTTGTTGTGAATTGGCGCTGTATAAATAAAATTGATTTGATTTTTGGGTTTTTTCTGTAATGATTGTATGCTTATTACTTTGCAATATGCCTTGAGGTGCCTTGAGGTGAATTTTTGTTGTGATTTGGCAGTATATTAATAAAACTGGATTTCATTGAACCCAGGACCTGAAGCATAGGATCAGGCTGATGGGAAACTTCCCATGATGCACTGAGGAACTTTTCCACTTGTCTCTTTTAACCCCTGTGTTTTTATATGCCGCTATTATGTGTCATAAACTTTGTCTTCTCCCTCTCATAGTTTCTGTTTTGTCCTGTTTGGTGTTCATGGTCTCTCTTTCCTCTCAACCACAGTCACAGTGGATAGCTGCCCCTCTCTGAGCCTGGCTCTGCCTGAGGTCTCTTCATATTAGGAGGGAGTTCTCCCTCCCCACAAGTGCTCCTCATAGGAGATTATCTGATTGCTGAGGTTCTCCCTATAATATTGGAGAGTCTTTACCTTACATTGTAAATGAAGTGCCCTGAGAGCACTGCTATTGTGACCATGTACGCTCTGAGAAGAAACCGTTTTAGCCTGAAGATACTCCCAAATTGATTAATCACTAACTTCAGGTTCTTAATAGCATGTAAAATGAAATGTGTTGATCACACTAATGACACGTTATCATAGCCTTTGGTAATAAAGGTTAAATTCAACTTTAGTAAATATTTTACAGTTTTGAACAATAGAATTATGATGAATAAAGTTGCTATACCAGTAACAAATTTCTCACGTTTGTTTATTATGCCATTAGTTTATGTAATAAAATGAATTTTATATGTTGTGTTATGTAGAATATCATAGCTGATGAGAGACATATTGTTATAAATGTTTAATTGATCACTGAGCCTGTTCTCTTGCCCAGGGCATCTGATGCTGCTGTTAAGTCAAAGCTTTTTATTTTCCACTTATTAACTGTTGTTATCGTGGAGGTGGTTATCCACTCAAAGCACCTGCAGGAGGATGTGGACAAAAGTGAAAATTTATAGAGTGAAATTCTGCTGAATTTATTTTTTTTGGGGGGGGGATAAATATTTTCTCTGTATTCATAGTGAACTTTATTTCACTCACATTAAATTTGGATCCTTTTTCATTTTTAATGATGGTAAGAAATTGTGGGTTCCTGTTTCTAAAATGGAGCATAGCAGAAAGCTTTTCAGAACCACCGGGTTGATACTGCGGGTTTTTCTGAAAATGTAGGGATTTTTCTTTTATTTATCACATTTCTGACTGCAGCAATTTCCACTGTCTCTCCTAATGTTGCAGTTTCCTACTGTGAGTCACCCACAAACGTTGGAGCGAAGGTACCTGGGAATCATCGACGGAGCCCTGCTCGACCTGTTGAAGGTAAGGAGAGCCGAGCGCCGCTGTGCTCTGCAGGGAAAATGCTTTTATTTTTACATTTTTTTGGTCTGTTTTCATTTTTCTTTCTGCTCAGAGTATCACGAAAGCGCTCAAAAATAATAATTTTCATAAACTAGACATCTGATAGTTGCATCATTATCACAGTATTTACGTCGTGACTGCATGGTGCCTCCTCACTGCTTCGGCATCTCTCAGCTCATATCCTGGTTCCACTGCTGTTATTGCTGTGTCTGCACTGTAAACAGGAGCTCCATGTCAAGAATGTAGGCTGTGCTTGTGCACTTGCGCTTTTCCCAGCAGATAATGACTCATCACTAACATGATGCCATCTCAGGACTGACTTCAGCGAGGACAGACATCTCTCTCAAAGCTCATTAGGCTTTCTTGTGCTGAGTTTAGACATTAATTTAACAAAATATTTTGTTTGCTAATTGTTGCATGGCTTTCAAATAGCTTCTGGCATTGTCCCAAAGAAGGGAGAAATGTAGCTGATACTCTAATTTTTTGTTTTGTTTTTTTATATATACAAAGAAAGCTGCATTAGAGTTCATAAAAGCTCATATTAAACACATCATTTGGGTAAGAAAAAAGCAAATGTCACAAATCATATTTCACATCGTTTGGCTCATTTGGTGACTGTGAAACATAATTAAATGCGGCAGCAGCCTGACTTTTATGATAATGGCGATGACTCACAGTAGCATGACTGTTTCCGTTTGTTTGAGAGGTCTGCATGTTCGGGGTGTCTTCAGTCCTCACGGGCTCCATCTGTATGTTTTGTGGTGTTAGAACCTGCTGCTGCTGAACCCCACAGAGCGCTTTCTCACAGAGCAGAGCCTGAACCACCACGCCTTCCAGACCCTGCGGATGGTGGAGCGGCCCGGGCCACCCACACCTACACCTGTACGCTCCTCCAAGAGAAAGCCTCACCACGGAGACAACACCACCCCCAGCAGGTCAGCAGTGAGCACTATAGTTGGGTTAAGCTTGCCAGTGCATCCCTCTGCAGATAGGTGTATTAATGGGTTATTTCTTAAACAAATGTGACCTGAGGTTTTTAACCAGCATCAACCATCCAGTGACATTTTGCAGAATATTTCAGTCCACCCATCCACCCATTTTCTTCCATTTATCCACTTCAGGTTCACAGGGGAAGTCGGTGAGATAATTTATAGTTTGGTATTATTTAGTTTGGTATTATTCTGCCCCTCAGGACTCTACATACAGCAAACCATTATAGTAATATAAACAGCTCCATACTTAAATGATTTTTATGTTTACAATAAAAAATATAACTACAATTTTGAGCAACCTCTAAACTGGCCTATTGCATGAAAACTGCGTGCATCATCAGTTTATAATAATGACATTTAAATGCAACTTTTAGTGTCCCAAAGAGTAAAACAGAACAGTAATCCATTTAAAGGGCTACAAGAAGCATGAGGAAGGAGTGGGAGACACATCAAGAGCCAAACTGTAATCACCCTGAACAGCTGTTAGACAGCAGGATGGATCCACACTCATATTGTGTACACCAAATTTTGACCCTACGATCCTAATGATACAACAGAACCCATGACCCATGACTTTATTCACGATTTGGCTCATGTGACAACTCACATGATTCACAGTGAGTCACCGACAGGTTCACCAAGGGAATAGGGGTTAAATGGCTGGGACTCTCAGACAGTTGTTTTAGAACTGAAGGAGCTGCTTGGAGAGAGGAAAAACATCTTCACAAACCTAAAGAAGTCCAGTTGTCCTCTTTTTTTAGCACTTAAAACCTTTGGGTGCTGAAGACCACCCAAAGGTCTACCTGAGAAGGTGTAGATAAAGTAAGCTTACATTATTGCCACTCTTAATACTGCAGATCGCCTCGCTCAGTCTCGCTCCTTTGCACTTTATGAAAAACTTCACTCTGTCAAACACATTAACAGAGATGAATCATCAACATACAGAAAACCTCATAATTGACTGCAGATTTCACATCATTCATATATATTAGGAAGAATAAGGGCCCTGCGATTGATCTCTGTGGAACACCATACCTTATTAAATGCAGTTAGCGGTAATTTAAAGATGCCAGGGATTAGATTATTGCATGTTTGTTTTTTTATTCCAGAACTTTAAGGATTGGCACACAGTATTTATATGTTCTCATTTTTCTCGGATTTTGTTCAGGAGCCATGGGGGAAAGAGCTCAGGAAGCCACCGCTCCAGCAGCAGAGAGTGCTCCAGCTTACCCCGACATGAAGACCTCCACCCCAACAACGACAGCTTTCTCAACGGCAACATGTCTGCAGCCATCAACCTCAGCCCCACCCTGCATCCCAAGAACTATCAGCCACAGATCTTCAACCACTCCACTGCCTGCAGCATGGACCTGGCCAGCAGCAACCTGCCTCATCTGCTCAGCCCCGGTGAGACCAAGTCCAAGGGCGACTTTGAGATGAACTTGGGGTCCAAGGTGTCGGATGGCCCTGGGGCAAAGTACCTCAAATCCAACTTCCGCTCTCAGCAGAACCGCCACTCTTTTGTGGAAGGGAAGACCAACACACTTCAATCAGGGGACAAACACAGCCGACACAACTATGTGGAGTCCCACAGCTCCACGCCATCTGCCTCCAAGTTTGCCTACCTGAACTTGTCCAAGAGCTATGGCACACTTAGCGATGCCAAGTCAGTGGGGAACTTAAACGATGTTCATCTTTATGCAGATGAGCCCACATCTCGCTATTTTCCCTCTAGCTGCCTTGACCTCACCGCTCCCGGCAGCCCAGCAGCCCGCAGAGTGGAAAGACTGGGACCTGGTGCAGGTGGCCGAGGAAGCATGCGCTCAGAGAGAGAGAGCAACACTCTGGACTCCTCCTACAGGCGGTCCTCCACCCGCCATAAGACTTCAGAGGAGTCCAAGTCACCAGACTCCCTGGATCCTGGGGAGAGTGAAAGGAGCCATGCTCACTCTCTGTCTGCTCCACATGACGCTCTGTCTTATGGTCAGGGATACACCAGCCCCTTCTCCTCCCAGCAGCGGCCACACCGCCATTCCATGTACGTACGGAGGGATCACCAGAGGATACATGGGGCAGATGAAGGACTGTTGGTCGGGCAGGGAATGCCCACCAGAGCCAGCAGCCTCCAGCTCCTTTCCCCACAGCTGCAACACCGCACGCTGCCTCGCCACTCTGGGGGCTCCTCCAGAGAAGAAGACATGAGCAGGGTCAGTCCTCAGCCCACAACAAACCTCTCCAGCGTTAGGGAAAGCCTTCAGGATGTAATCATAACAAATGACTACACCAGGTTTTGTTGGACAGCTCTGCCTCAGTCTCAGTTTGTCCAATAATGCAGCCGGGACTTATTCTGGTGGCGTCTGAAAACATGATCTGTTTTTAGGTTTTTAGACAGATCTTATGTCCCAGGTTTATAATGAATTGGAAAGGCAGGATTAACATAGATGCAGCTTCACCTGTGAACATTTGAAGTGTTGAAGTGAACATTTGAAGAGTAAGGCTTTCTTTCTAAGACATGCAGTGAATCATGCTACCCGTATAGTTATATATACTGTATATACATATATAGCATACAGTATATATATACATATACATATTTATATACTTTGTGCGAATTTGTATGTATGTGCCGCAGTGCTGAGCTCACTTCATGCTTCATCATGTCTCCATTAACAGAGTGAACAGGCACCCACTGAGGTCACCCACAGCAGACCCCCAATAAGGGACTCCACAAGGGACAACACCACATCTTTTCACACACAGCGGAAAAAAAGCGAGGTCCGACATTCTGCCTGCACCCACCATTCCCCACCCACATCCAGTCTTCCGAGAGCGCGGATGTGGGTGGATACTGCTGTCATGAACTGCTCTCTCTTTCTCTCTCTCTCGCTCTCTTTTCTCTGTCTCTCCTGCATCAGATGCCTCTTCATTTTCTCTGTGTGCTTTGCTTCCCTCTAATGTGAATTCTTATGATAGCACAGCCAAGCTTGTCATCGCATCACGTTTCAGTTCTAGACTACATTTATAGCCTCTACAGATGTTTTATTATACCGACCAATCATAAATCAATACGCCCCCACATTAGCTTTCTGTCCCTTCAGGTAAATAAAAGTAGAATTTCAGACAGAGAGGCATGCAAAGCAGGTAGCCTCTGAGGTTTGATGTGATTAATTTCTCTGTTGTGACTCAGGTTGGCTTATATCATGACCAGCAAACTGAAGATGGGGGTTCTTCCAAAGAGAACCGCAACATCTACAGCGAATCCATGCCAAGGCGGGTGGGCAGCTTCTACAGAGGTTGGTTTAATCAGGAGTGATGACTCTTTTATTCACTGCAATGAGATTAAATCCCTCCTTCACTGGAGGGTGTTTTTTTTAACTAATCACTGATGAGGTGCTACTATACAGTATTTAGAGTTATTGTATTATGACAGAATTATGCCTGCAGAAAGTTGCAGAGACAGAGATGTTTCAGTTAAAACCAAAAAGGTTTACCTTATCACTAGAGGAAGGCTCAGCAGACTCACTGGCAGCTGTCCTGTAACTTCACAGCATGGAACCATTTAAAATCAAAAACCTTACCGGAATTAAACTGAGCTAATCTCCAGTTTAAGGTCATCTTCTCGGGCATGTCCAGACAGCTTGTAGATGTCTGGACATGCCCGAGTTCTGTTTTTAGCGCTTACGCTGTGCACAGACCTCAAAGTTGAGAAGAGAGCAAACATCAACTTCTGTCTCAAACTGACTTACATGTCACATGTCACATCTCCAGCTACAGCTAAGCAGTTTTCAGCCATTTTCACCAGTTTTTCCTCACTGTACAAAAATGAAAATCAAGTTAAAGGATTACCTTTTTGACATGCTGGAGGAGATTCAGCGCACACTGCAGAAGGCAAAGGAGACAGAGTAAGACTTCTACAGAGTGAGCTAAAAATAACAGCAGCACTGAAGCTGGTCCAAAGATGCACATGAAGATGATCTTCAGCAGGAGATCGGTCAAATGAAACCATGTGTTTCGTGCTTATGGGCCCATAATGGAACATTTTTTTTCACACCTCGTACAGTAGTTGCTGTGAGGAGGGTTGAGAGTTTTGACAGTGATGGGGACCAACCAACAAAACTTACAGTTACCAGATATACGTCATTGGTCTGCAATGCACAGTATGCAGCATTTGAGGTGCAATCCCAAATTCCATCCATAAAAATTAAAGAACATACCTCATTTAAGTTTGTTCAATTTTCTCTTTAAGGTAGTTTCCTTGGGCCAGTTGCTATTTTAAGATCAAGCACTATGTGGCCATTCAGACATGAGCACGAGCTCATGCTGGATTTCCTCCATTGTGTCAAAGTGGCTGCCTTTCAACTGAAGTATAATCTTGAGGAAGAGGGTGAAATCATAGTGAACCAAAGAGGTTCAAATATAGTGGGTGGTAAAGATTGTGTGGGGCCAAATTTCCTGTGATTTCGGCACGCTGAGTGCTAGCAAATCCAAGTGTGCCACCGTTAAGGTCAACTGAATTCTCCTTATCATGTTCTCCTTTACATGTCACAGGGCATGAGTGCAACTTTGGCGACGACATTGTGATTGTTGGGGACAAACCTGTGTTGCAAACTCTTTGAATATCAACAGAAATATCGAGCGTGCTTTTGAATGTGGCCGCCTTTGGACACTTAAAACTGAAGACAGTCCACATGTGAAGCTCTTAAAGTGAGCGGTATCACCATCACAATCCGGGTGCTTTCAGACCAGATCTGAGAAACGAGGGATCCGCCTTAAAGCTTACCCTACTCCTAAGAGGGAGCGTAATTTACAAAATGATTTTATATTGGACAAAAATTTAAACTAGTGACTGAGACCATAAACTTCTTACTGAGGACATAGATCAAAGATCCAAAGAACTGTTTTCTCATAGACTTCATTACAGTCAAACAGAGCAGGACTTGGCCTGAATGAAACTAGCGCTATTGTTGGGATACCTTTCCTCACCTTTCGGAATCCCTCCCGAGTTGGTTTATAGAGAGAGGCAGAATAGTGAGACTTTGTAAAAATGATTAACACACCAGTTTATTGATTACAAAGTTTAACAAACAAAGGCACAAAATCAGTCAAATATGTTTGGAGATTGCAGAAAGAATAATTTTCTTACCCTCGCTACTCTATGGTCAGCTCTGGTCCCCCGCCCTGCTGCAATCTGCCTTTCTATTGTTTAGGCCTGATTTTATACCTCCAGTTCTCCCTTTTTTACGACCTGGCTCATCCTATATATGGAGTTGTTTTTCAGGACTTGGGCCCCTCATAGTACCATCTCTGCTGAAACCCCCATCCCCCCTTATCTCTTGGTGAGGCCTCTTGCCGCTGGTATGTGTCTGACACTATGCTGAACCCTGAAACCCCTTCCTGCAAAAAGCAAGATTTTATTCATATTATATGTTTGAATTGAGTAAGTATCAGCTAAACATTATTTATTTTAGCTAAACATAATACAAGTCAATACCACAATTCCCCCTTTTGAGCTCTTCTAGAGCTCACCCCACTGTGTAGATGCTGCCT
>VUQJ01042480.1:0-10609 GCA_015108635.1 Andinoacara biseriatus
CTCCAACTGCTGCCTCAGCTACAACTGCTGCCTCAGCTACAACTGCTGCCTCAGCAACAAATGCTGCCCCAGCTACAAATGCTGCCCCACCCACAAATGCTGCCCAAGCAACAACTGCTGCCTCAGCTACAACTGCTGCCCCAGCTACAACTGCTGCCCGAGCAACAACTGCCGCACCTACAATTGCTGCCTCAGGTACAACTGCTGCTCCAGGAACAACTGCCACACCTACAACTGCTTCCGCACCTACAACTGCTGTCTCAGCTACAACTGCTGCTCCAGGAACAACTGTTGCTCCTCCAACTGCTGCCTCAGCTACAACTGCTGCCTCAGCTACAACTGCTGCCTCAGTACAACTGCTGCTCCAGGAACAACTGCCACACCTACAACTGCTTCCGCACCTACAACTGCTGTCTCAGCTACAACTGCTACACAAGCATCAACTGCAGCACCCTCGAGTGCTGCCAACCCTACAACTGTTTCACAACAGTCATCTACAACTGAAACTACCACAAGTGATGCAACCTCAAACAGACTGGCTTTTATTCACTTGCTGCTTGGAATCCTTGTTTTCATTCTTTAATAAAAAACAAGAAAATCTGTCAAGAAAATTATACAAAGTTATCAGCATGAGTCTTCAACGATCATCTTAATCTCAAAACTAATTCTATTGCTACTACTATTTATGTTTGTTTATTTATTTCAATATGTTTAGAAGTATTTGTCTATAGGAAATTAATCTACATGGAAAAACTGTCATGACCTTTTAAACTTCAAACCCCAAAATATTCCAAACACAAAGCTGTCAGTGGCAACAGGTGGCCTGTTAAAGACTTTATTGGCTGATAAATGGCCACAACACAAACAGTCCTATAGGCGGAAGTAATAAGAAAGTTTTTTGTTTTTTTTAATGTTGGTGGCAGTTGCACTGAAAATATAAAAAATCTTTTGTATGCTTAATTATTTGTATTTTATGAGTACTTTCTTTTGTTACAGTTCCTCTAATTTGTGCTTCTGTGAACCATTTCCAATAAAACATTATTCCTGTGGCCTTTTAGAGTTCTTAAACACCTTACTACTTGCACAGTTTTCATGAATGACCAGATTGAAAATGTATTTAGAAAAATATGTATACATATTTTATTAACTGTGAAAGCCAGATTGCTTGTGGGGTGACATATTCAACATACAAATGTACAGAAATGGATATTTTAAGCAACCATCATATAAATCTACAAAGTGTAATGGCACTGCATCCCCATGAATTTAAAAATGGAGACAATGTTGAACTGTAATTCCTCTAGTGGACACTAGAGGCTGTCTCCAAAAGAAAATCAGTCCCCATAGACTTTCATCTTAAAATATTGTTTAGAGTTGGGTACAGTTGGTTTATACAGCATATTTCAATGATCAGTGCAGCTGTGTAGAAGTGTAACTCTAATATTGTAACCAGTGATGTCAGTAACGCATTACTTAGTAATGCATTACTTAGTAATGCATTACTTAGTAACGCTTTATTCTAACCTACTTTTTTTCGGTAATGAGTAATCTAATGCATTACTATTTGCAGTCCAATAAACAGATTAAAGTTACTTATCCAAATTGTAGTGCATTACTATTTTTGTCATTTTCCACAGTAAAAAGATATTTTCTTGTTGCATCTCGTGGAGTGATGTCTGGCTGATGCAACAACTCAGTCCCGTTTTCAGCATGCGGACAATAATAGCACAGCAACACAAATGCAAACAATGGAAGGAGGAGAGAGATGCACATTTTCTAGTTGGAAATTCAGGCATTATTTTGGGTTTGTATCAAGGGTAGTTGTGCACTCTGTGCCAGCGACAAAGTGGTATCTAGTTTCAAAAACACAATGTCAAATATGATGAAACATTTGGAGTCACGGCGCAGTCTCGAGGGAGACCGTCTGGTGGCCAGGCATTAGTCTGTAGTGCCCAGCCAGGCGCAGCCTGAAGAGATGTCATGGGCCCACCCTGTTGTATGCCCACCACTCTCAGGAGGCATCGTAGCGGTCAGGTGCAGAGGTGGCCAAGAATGTAGGCCCTGGCAGACAGATCCCTGGCTATTGAGACTGGCCATTGGGACATGGAATGTCACCTCTATGGTGGGGAAGGAGCCTAAGCTAGTGCGTGAGGTTGAGAGACATGGTCTGGGCTCTGGAACCAGTCTTCAGGAGAGGGGCTGGAATCTGTTCTGTATCCCCCCGGCTTGCAGTCTGTACCTCAGAGTTTTCACCGGTGGATGAGAAGGTTGTTTTCCTGCACCTTCGGGCTGAGGAAAGGGTCCCAACTGTTGTTTGCGCTTATGCGCTGAATGACAGTTCAGAGTACCCACCCTTCTTGGAGTTGCTGGGTGAGGTGCTTGAGAGTGCTGTATCTAATGACTCCATCATCTTGTTGGCAGACTTCAAGACTCATGTGGGCAATGACAGTGAGACCTGGAGTGGTGTGATTGGGAGGAATTGCCTGCCCGATCTGAACCCAAATGGTATCTTGTTATTGGACTTCTGTGCAAGCCACAGTTTGTCCATAATGAACACCATGTTTGAACATAAGGATGTCCATAAGTGCACGTGGCACCAGGACACCTTACGTCACTGGTTGATGACTGTAATCATATCACCAGATCTGCAGCCATATGTTCTGGACACTAGAGTGGAGAGATGCTGAGCTGTCAACTGATCACCACCTGGTGGTGGGTTGGATCAGGTGGTGGGGGGAGATGCTGGACAGACCTGGCGCACCTAAACGTGTTGTGATGGTGTGCTGGGAATGCCTTGCAGAAGCCCCAGTCCGCAAGATCTTCAACTCCCACCTCCAGCAGGACTTCAACAGCATTCCTAGGCAGACTGAGGACATTGAGTCTGAATGGACCATGTTCTGCACTTCCATTGTTGAGGCTGCTGCTAGGGTTGCCACATGTCCTGTAAAATACAGAATTGTCCTTTATTTGGCAATTAAATGTTGCGTCCCGTATTGAACCGATACAGAATGCCATTTATTCCATATTTTCAAAAATGTCCAATACTCATCTCTGCCACACAAACATCAATACTAAGTGTAACAACTAAGTACAAAATAAAATACTAAGGCCAGCAAAATTGTCGTGGATCATCTTAGGACCCCCCGGGCTGTTACGGACCAGTGTTTCCTGCTGGCGCTGCTGTCAGTGTTTCTTGCAACAGACGCCAGACACCTTCGGCTTTTAAAAATGTCCGCTACTACACCCGACAATCCACCATGTCACCAGAAATGAAAACGTATGCAAAGATACAGACATGAGTGGGAAGACGCACATCCATGGCTGAACAGCATCAGTGAGGATGAGTTTAAGGTAAGCTGTAACATTTGTCGTTGGGTATTTTCAGTGGTGGGTTGTCTGATATAAGGCAGCATGGATGAAGAGACCAGCACCGGAGAAACATAAGAGCTCAGAAAACCAGGCATCAGTGTCCCAGTTCTTCATACCACAGTCATTTCCGGAGACTGATATGGTACAAAACGTTATGTTAATATTGATTCACTTTCTTATTGTCCTTTGATTACTTTGACTTGATTGCTTTGATTACTGTCTTGTGACAGTATAATTATTGTACTGTGATGGTACATGCTGAAAATTATCCAACCTCATTTACTTTGGGCCATTTTATTGTCAGAACAATTTTTATAGAAACAGTTCTCCCCCTTCTATTTTTTCATTGCAACATTGTGCAATAATGGTACAAATAATTAATTGATAGATCATAAGGATACTCTTTCATAGCAAAAAAACACCAGAAGTGTGTCCAAAAATGCCAACAAATTATGAAACAACGAACTGAAAAACACTTGAAACATATTTTCATATGATTTGATATAGGCTCAGGTTCATATGGCCCATTCGCATGCCATGTTGATTCTCATGTTGTGAGACATTCTGTGTGTGAAACTTCACAAAACATTTCTATGCTATAAAATAGAGGTGTACATTAAATTTTATACACATTGCTTTTGGTGTTTCTGTGCACCTATTACAGTTTTTCTCAATTGTTTACACACAAATACTGATACTTGAGACAACATGTAACTCATGCACCAACCCCCTTAACCAATTCTGCTAAACTACAAGCACAATTTCTGCTTTACACTATAATGGCAGTTCTAAAACACACTTTTCAAAACACTACACACAATTTTCTGCATTTGGCACAATTTTCATGAAGAAATTTTCTGTTTTCACAAGGAACACACTGTCATTTAAAATTCCAAGTTAATTGCCTCACTATGCACACTGACTCATCACATGGGCAAACCTTTGTCACACTGTCTTACAATTACCAATCAGAGCTTTAGCATAAAAGGGCAACAGATGAGCTCTTCTGTTTTGGAGCAATGGATGCTAACAATGGAAACAGAGGCAGAGCAGAGTGAGAGTAAGAAGAGGAGGAAGGAGGAAGAGGATGGCCAAGAACCATAATCTGTGATGTGATCTGAGCCACTTTGGTTGACCATGTGAACAACCATGGTCTAACAATGAGGGAAGGTGGGCAACGAGTACAGAGAAATTTGAGCAGGTACACTCCATCCATCATCTGGACTTTCCAAAATGAGAATAGGTAAGAAATCTACCCTCATTAGAAAACTGCAGTGCAGTGTATTAATACAGTACTCAATGAGTACAGTAGTAAAGTATTTCCTGTGGACTGTTCTGAAAGACTGTAAAAATAAAGTATATTCCAAATATTTGGGAAATGTATTCCTACTTTGGATTCCTAAACAGGAGAAAGGAACCTGTTTTGGATATTTATGCACTGGACACATAAGTAGGGAGTGTAATAAATGCTTGATCTGTGAAGTGTTTAATCAACATCCCACTGTGCTTCATATTCCAAAGACAAATGTTGAATCAGAACAAACAAATAAGACAAATGGAGTTAAACCATCAAATGTTCCTCAGGCATGTGGGCATATAGGGGCTGGAAGGAATTGTTGTGCTCTCTCTATCATTTTGGTACAGGTTAAGTCCACTAAGGGAATTGAGGTCATACAGACGTATGCGTTTCTGGACCCTGGTAGCACGACTACATTCTGTTCTGAACATCTCATGCAAAGACTGAATATTTCAGGGAAAAGAACTAATTTTCTTTTAAAAACAATGGGGCAGGAAAAGGTTGTTCTAGCATACTCCTTGCTTGGTATTGAAGTGTCAGGGCTGGATGGAGACAATTTTTATCCGTTGCCAGAAGTGTTCACACAGAAACAGATGCCAGTCACTTCAGATGATAAAATCTCTGCTGCAGATATGGAAAGATGGCCTTATTTTTCAAAGGTTCATATCCCCACCATAAATGCTAATGTTGACTTGTTGATAGGAATCAATGCTCCTAAGATACTGGAACCTTGGGAAGTGGTGAACAGCTGTGGAGATGGCCCATATGGTAAATGGTCTAGTTCTTTTATAGCGCTTTTCTACTCTGACTGAGCACTCAAAGCGCTTATACAACATGTTTACATTTACCTCATTCACACCCATTCATACAAGTATTCCATATGTAACTAAGCTAAGTGCTTTTTAATTAGCTAACATTCACACACATTCATACTCCAACGCTTGCGTCGGAGAGCAATTTGGGGTTAAGTATCTTGCCCAAGGATACATTGGCATGCAGCCTGGAGTGGCCAGGAATCGAACCACTGATCCGATCAGTGGGTGACCTGCTCTACCTCCTGAGCTACAGCTCAGTGTTGGTGTGTAAGAACAGTGTTGGGCTGGGTCATTAATGGTCCTTTGAATGGAAATGATGGCTCTTGTGATCTGGACCATTCTTCTGTTATGGTGAATAAAATATCTGTGTTTAACCTGGAGTCTATGTTGAATGATCAGTATAACCATGGCTTTAATGAAAGTACTTCAGAGGAAAGGGAACTTTCAAGAGAGGACATCCGATTTTTAGAAGTCATTGAGTCTTCTGCAACCTTACAGGATAAGTGGTATTGCCTGATGCCAGTGGGGATGGCTATGGGGCTGTAATTTACATCCGACTAAGGGACTGTAAAGACCATGTTCATGTTGCTTTCATTTTGAGAAAACCACCACTAAAAGCTGTAATGATTCCTCGATTAGAACTAACAGCTGCAGTCCTGGCAGCCAGAATGGACGTCATGCTTAAGGCAGAGCTTGAAATGCAGTTGGATGAATCTGTGTTTTGGAGAGACAGTACATCAGTTTTGAGAAATAGTAATAATGAGGACAAGCGGTTTCACACATTTGTGGCAAACAGAATCTCCACTATAAGAGAGATTTAAAACCCTTCCCAGTGGAAGCACATTGGCTCTAAGTACTATCCAGCTGATGCTGCATCTAGAGGATGAAAGTGCCTCACTTTCTTAAAAACCACAGTTGGCTCAAGGGCCCCTGTTTTCTTTGGAAGGCTGAGGAAGAGTGGCCAGAGGATTTTGTTGTTGGAAAGTTGGACTCTGATGATCTAGAGGTCAGAAAAGAGGTCTTGTTAATGCCACTGCTATCGATTCCCTCAATCCCACTGACCATCTCATGAGTTATTTCTCAGACTGGAGTAAACTTAAGGTGTCAGTAGCTTGGTTTCTCAGGCTAAAAGGGCTTTTGTTGCAGCACATTCATCAAAGAACGGGTTTGAAAGATTCTCATCCACAAGCTGGGCAAATGGTGGGACAAAAGGCCACAAAAGCATAAAAGGTTAACACCCTGACACTCAAAGATCTGGTGGAAGCTAAGTTGGTCATCATATGCTTTTGTCAACAGCAAAGGTTTGGGGATGAAAATTCTTTCTTGCTATCTAATAAGGGAACAGTAAGCAGACAAAGTTCCATCTACAGGCTGGATTCAAATTTGGAAAATGGGATGTTAAGAGTTGGTGGGAAATTAAGCAAGGGAGCAATACCACTGGAGGAAAAACACTCTCTCATCCTATCTAAAGATCAGCATATCTCGAGGCTTATCCTCAAGCATATCCATCAGTCACTAGGACACAGTGGACAAAACCACACTCTGTCGATTCTCAGGAAGAAGTATTGGATTACCAACGCAAATTCAGCTGTGAGGAAAATCATATCTGAATGCAACTTCTGCAGATGCTATAATGGGAGAGCAATGCAGCAAAAAATGGCAGATCTTCCAAAGGAGAGAATTATTCCAGACCTGCCTCCGTTTACGAATGTGTGGAAGTTAAGAAAGGCAGAACAACTAGAAAATGTTATGGAGTGATATTTACCTGTATGGCAAGTAGAGCAGTTCATTTGGAGATGGTGAATTCACTTGAAACAGATGCTTGCATCAATGCTATACATCGATTTATCAGCAGGAGAAGTCAAGTTGTTCATATCAGGTCAGACAATGGAACCAATTTTGTTGCAACTGAAAGACAACTGAGAGAAGCTCTTGCTTCATTGAATCATTAGCGGATTCAAGGAGCTCTGATTTCAAAGGGCGTTGAATGGAGTTTCAATCCACCAGCAGGATCCCATCATGTCCTAGTTTGGGAACACATAATATGCCTGGTAAAGCGCATTCTCAATTCAGTTTTGCACCAGCAAACGTTTGATGACGATGGACTCCAAACTGTTACGTGTCAAGTAGAAGCCATTTTGAATGGCCGTCCAATCACCAAGCTGTCTGAAAATCCAAATGACTTGGAGCCCCTCACACCGAATCATCTTCTGCTGTTAAAGGGAAAACATGCCTTACCACCTGGACTTTTTGAACCTTCTGGCGTGTATGTGAACCGTTGTTGGAGACAAGTTTAGTATTTGTCAGTTCAATTTGGGTCAAGAAATACTTGCCAAGAGAGACAGAAGTGGAATCAAAGTAAACGGAGTTCGACAGCTGGACAATTGTTGTCATCATGGATTCTTCAGCCCCACATGGTTCCTGGCCTCTTGCTAAAGTGCTGGAGGTTTTTCCTGACAAAAGTGGTTTTGTGTGTGTTCTTTTAAGTTGCAAACTAAGAACAACATTGTTGACCGACCTATTACTAAACTCTGTTTGGTACAGGAGGTGTAGCCTGAATTGTTAGTTTGCATTTGGGTGTATGATAACTGAAATTTTCGCATTTGGTTTCCTTATATTATTGAATTGTTATGTCAGCCTGCCATAACAATTAGGGGCCGGTGTGTAGGAGCAAAAGATGAATGTATATATTGAGTATTATGCATCACAGGGTGATTGGTGGGCACGGCTATATATGGTAGGAGTGTCTTTGTTTGGTCAGGTGTTCCACCCGGAAGGACAAAAAGGTTTTGACTCCTGAAGCAGATAGGACCTGTGAAACTTAAGGTGATGATGTTCAAGTGTTTTTGGAAACATGCAAGTTTAATGGACACTGATAATTGTGGATGAAAATAAATGGACGAAGTGTTCAACTGGCAAGTACGACTCAGACTTTAATTCATCAGACACCATAACCAGGGCGTCAATTAAGTTAGCCTGTGTGCAGCACCTCAGTGGCTTAAAGAGTTGGCTTGGCCTCTACAACACTTATTTATGTACTGTCTGTAGTAAGTGTAACACTGAACAAAAAAAGGCCAAAGTCATTATGATGAATGGAGAAGAAGTGTTTTCCATTCATTATACTGTAGTGTTTTACATTGAGCACATCAGTGTTCAATTGATTCTTATCAATGTCTATTCACATGATGGTTTGTGTGTGTCATCTGCAAACAAACTATAATTTTAAGAAGACATAACATTGTTCTGAATGTAGAGTTTCATTTTTATTTTGCTTTCAGAAAATGTATGTAAACAATTGAGAAAAACTGTAATGCTCCACCTTCCTTTGTTCGCACATATTGTTGGCCAGTGTGATGTACTGTCTAAGCGGAAATCATGATTTGTAATGGGGCCATGTGTCCCTGCTACTTCCTCTTCTCCTCATACTGTTGAGATATCCCACCTCTGGTTTGCCCTCTCATGCTTTCTTTTTTGGATTTGTACACACTTTGTACAATTTGGGATTTGAATCCAGACACATGCATGTGGTCACTTTTTGTCATCTCATTCTCAGTGTAGTCCAATCTGTAGAGCAGCCAGCATGTCAACCCTGCCATGTATATCAAAGTAAAGGCAGTGGTACCATTTTTTTTGAGTGTTAGGGTTACCTTACCCTAAGCCCAAGCCTATAAATCTCCCCCAAGAAGGACCCCTTATTGCACAACGTTGCCCTGAGGCAACAAAAAGAAAATCTGAATTTCTGAAAATGCAAAATAAAAAAACCCTAAAAATAAAACCTAAACATAAAAATAAAACCTGACAAAATCATTCTCTACAACTTCATAAACATTCCAGTATTTTTTTTTATTTATTTAGGATTTGAAACAGCAATCTTTTGCATCATTGCTAAAAAAAGAAAAAAGTATTTAATTTTTATCTATGACTAATTGCTTTCTTGATCACCCCTTTACAAAAAACACAACATAAAATGTGAGTTGGGTGACTTGGGACATGCTGGTCATGGCCCTCAGAAGCCATCGTTGGGCGTCCCTTATTTTCGTTTGTGAAAGGTGGCAACCCTAGCTGCTGCTCACAGTTGTGGCTGGTGGTGGTTGGTCCCTGTCATGGTGGTAACCCTTGAACCAGATGGTGGTCACCGGAGGTGATGGAGTCATCAAGCTGAAGAAGGAGCCTTATCGGGCTTAGTTAGCCTGTGGGACTCCAGAGGCAGCTAACAGGTCAAGCGGAACACGGCTCAAGCAGTGGCTGAAGTAAAAACTCGGGTGTGGGAGGAGTTTGGTGAGTTCATGGAAAAAGACTTTCGGATGGCATCGGGATTCTGGCAAACCATTAGGCGAGTCAGGAGGGGAAAGCGGTGCTTCACTCACATGATCAATAGTGCGGGTGGGGTGCTGTTGACTTCAACTGAGGTTATAGTCAGATGGTGGAAAGAATACTTTGATGACCTCCGAAATCCCACTGACACATCTTCTGTAGTGGAAGCAGAATCTGGGGACGAGGGGGATGACTCGCCCATCACTGGGGGTGAGGTCACTGAGGTGGTTAAACAACTCCTTGGTGTCAGGGCTCCTGGGGTGGACGTGATTCACCCTGAGTTCCTGAAGGCTCTGGATGTTGTAGGGCTGTCTTGGTTGTTTCTGCAACATTGTGTGGAGATCTGGGGCGGTGCCACTGGATTGGCAGACTGGTGTGGTCGTCCCCATCTTAAAGAAGGGAGACCAGAGGGTGTGTTCCAACTTTCGGGGGATCACACTCCTCAGCCTCGATGGTAAGATCTATGCCAGGGTGCCGAAAAGGAGAGTTTGTCCTTTAGTCGAACTACGGATCCAGCTCTTTATATGTTATCTAAGATAAGATAACATTAGATAAAGCTTTAATTATCCCACAACAGGGAATTTTATAGAATTAAAGCAACAGGCAAGTGCACACAGTGCAATCAAAATTACATAAGTATTTAAAGGTATAATATCACAAGAGGTGGACTAGAAAAAAACATTATGAACAGAACAATTTAACTCCAAGGAATATTTACACAGCCATACAAGTATGAAATTTATAGAGACTTTAATCATAACAGTAAGTAACCCCCCCCCCCAAAAAAAAAAAAAAAAAAAAATTTATAAAAATA
>VUQJ01042480.1:10629-26048 GCA_015108635.1 Andinoacara biseriatus
AAAAAAAAAAATAAATAACCCCCCCCCCCAAAAAAAAAATTAGATTAATGATTTTCTGAAATTGAAACAAATATACTAAATATGACACAGCTCAGACTTGATTGCATATAAGTACCCTCTTGTGTTACATGTGAAATAAATACAGAAGGATTACATACAGGTTAAAGACTTACTATATTATTATTTCCCTTATCCAATTCCCCAAGAGCTGAGGAGATCCTGGCATCACCAGGATCCTGGCAGGAATGATAGTGAAGGACCTGCAACCTCTCTCCAAAACTGCCGGCTCTTTATAAAGACTGCTCTTCCAAGGTTAGAAGGGCATTGAGTGGATAATGTTGTACTGACAACTGACATGTGGACATCAAGAGCCACAGAAGGTTATTTAACAGTCGCATCCCACATTGTAAATGAGCACTGGCAGATCCAAGCATATGTACTTGAAACATGTGCTTTCCACGGACAACACACAGCTAGTGTTTTGTTATCACGTACAATGTTTGGCGAAATTCTATCCTAGGTCTTTTGGATCCTTTAACTCTATGAAGCTTAAGTATGAAAAAGTATCGGTATCAGTATCAATATCGGCGATACTGGCCCTGAAATAAACTTGGTATCGGATTGATACCAAAATTGCCAGTATCGCCCACCTCTAGTAACCATGATGATCCATAAACCATTATAAACAGAACACAAAGGTAAAGGTAATCCTTCTTTAATTCATATCTAAAAGGCACATAAACAGATAGAATCACATCTCTCCTTCTTAAATGTTAATGAGTTAATCTGTTACATTGGACAAGCCCAGCATTTGTAAAATTTCAGTGCATGCTTGCCTAAGCCTATAGAAGGCTGTAGATTTCTTTAGAAAATGTAACGAATAAACTAATGACTACTTTTTATTTAAATTTTCTTTCAGACAACTACCTGAAAGCAAGACAGAAATGTCACTTTGCAGAAGATGTTTTGAACCTGGAAACAGAACCAGAAGCCCAGGAGGGGAGTGGGTAAAAGAAAAAGAAAGTAGGTCGTTTTTATACCGGTCATTTGAACTAATTTGAAAAATATTACTTTGTCTCCTATTATAAAACTTTTAAAATTAAACCTAATATTAACATTGTTTGCTGCTATGAAGCTATGATTCGTGGTTTCCTTGAGCTGGATATCTTTGTGCTGCTTCAATGTGATAAGAGTTTAAAAAACTGCATTTACTACACTTAAAGAATATGTTACTATCAAAGGTGGCGCTTTCTGAGAAATCTCCTGCATTATAGCCATGGCGGTCCCTGACCCCCACCAGTCTCTATAAGTATATTGTTTAATAACAAGTAAGGTATGAAACCTTTACTTTAAAAAAGTAAAACCATGGCAGGTTTTAAGTTTACTCAAGTCTTCATTGTGAAACCAGACAATAGTCATGTATGTTCGTTTTGTCTTACTCCCAGCTGGCTGTCAGCCGGCTCCCAGCTGGCTGAAATCCCCTCCTTCTTCTGGGCGTATCTATTTCCCAGCATGACCACGCCCTTTTTGCTCAATTGCAGAGTGTCACCAAGAGATGGCGCTTTCTTCACAAAAACTGTGACTTCTGTAATTCACAAATGTTTTGTTAACATTTCATGCTGAAGTGTTTTCGCTGTCTAAAACAAAGCTACAACCAATGGTGGAACAAGTTTTGAAAATCTAATCTTTCTTGATAAATTTGTAGTTAGTATTACCTCTCACACATTTTCCACTGCAAATCACAAAACGTTCTTTTGATCAATTTATTTCTGTAAATCTGATAACTAAGTAAGAAAGTAAATATATAAATAAATAGGTTTTTTTTAAGTAGTTCTGTGCTGTGCTGAGCAATCTAAGCTGTCTTCCTTTTCATTCTCCTGTTCCATGAATGCAGCTTGGGGCTGCACTTTTATCAATTATAAAATTAGTTTTAAAGCTACCTACTAAAGGTAGATTATAATGTGCCATGAGCATTAATATGAACACCCATTACCTCCTCCTTTTTCTGCTGCCTGGGGTCAAACCTGATTTGCATGACAGTATTATCCCAACTGTCCTTCCACCATCAGACAGACGTGCTTTCTCAGAAATGTGTACTGAAGATAAATTGATTGAGACACATGAATCCTGCTTTTTGGATTTTTTAAGCCACTTAAAAATGAACTATAAATTACTCAAAAGTGGCACTTAACAATGGGTTGTATAGAGTGATGAGCACAAATTGGAAATTTTTGTTCTAGCTATAATCAATATGTATGGAGGGGATCTGGAGGGACGTGCAACAGTGAGCGTCTACAGCTGTCTGTAAAACACAGACAGTTTCTGTCATGGTTTGGGGCTGCATTTAAGACAGTGGTGCTGGAGATCTTGTCAAAAATCATTTATCAGCACAGAAAAGTCCCAAATACACTAGCGTTTGGGGACGCATAGCTCCCAGCTGGGAGCCGGCTGATTTACTAGCAGTAAAAGCATGCCTGGATAGAAAATCACACAATGGAACACAATTATGGATTGGCCTCCCCAGAGTTTGGACTTCAACATTACTGAAGCAGTGTGGGATCATCCTGACAGAGAACAGAACAAAAAGCAGAAACATCCAAATCAGAGCTTTGAATGACCTTCAAGAAGCCAGGAGAACTGTTCCTGAAGACTCGTTCAGAAATTACAGAAAGCTGCCTCATAGAGTTCAGACTGTCCTCAAGAATAAAGGTCATACCAAATACTGACTTTCAGGCTCCATTTTTAGCCGTATAAACTGCATTCATGTATGTTTCAATAAATGGCTGCAGCTATTTCCTGTAACATATAAAGAAGTTAGAGATTTTGGCACAGTACTGAACCACCAAATTAAAGTGAATTAGACCAGTGCTAACTTTATGGACTTGGGGGTAAGGAAACGGTTGGTGTTTATTAACCCTCCTAAATCCTGACTGTCCAGGCTTGAGACGAGGAAGCAGAGTTGCAGTCTTACACGCCTCTCTGCAAATTCTCTCCTCCTGCCATCCCCCCAAAACCCCATCCCCATAGAGACGGTGCCTGCTCCCAGACCACCAAAAAACAGACCTAAAATTATTGTTGATGCTTCAGTCTTAAAAATGATCAATCTGTCTTTATTAGGTGGCTAAGTACCACAGTCTTTACCCACAACACAAAGCACCTTGAGGCAACTGTTTGTTGTGATTTGGCGCTATAGAAATAAACTTGAATTGAATGGAATTGAATTGAATTGTGCAATGTAAATGTGACTGAGCCAGCAAAGCTCATGGTGCCACCAATAAAATGCCAGCTAGACCTCTTTGTGAATTCTGTAAATTTAAAGTTGACATTATATTTTTTGGGGTTTATTTTCTGCTGCTGAAACTGAGAGTTTCTCCCTAGTAGAGTTCATGCTCTCACTATTGCCCCAAGTTAACAAGAATGGTGTGAGTGTCAAAGCCTCGGAGTTTTCATGAATACATCCAAAGGACATCAGATCAACAAGTACTAAAACAGAAAAATATGGTCTTACAGTTAAAGGAAATACAAACTGGACTGTTTTTACTGTTTTACTCGATTCCGCTGAAGACGACAGAGAGCACACTGAACCACTGTCTTAATAGACATACTTTAAACCATATGCCTATTAAAATGTAGATGCAGCCTGTTAAAATTGCCGCTCCCAGCCGGTCAGTCGGCTGCAGAGATCCAAAGTGGGGGTGATACTGTAAGCACAGGAAATAGAAAAGTAGATACTGCAGTTAAAGCCACTCAACAGGGAGAGACATCACAAACACACGTTCACCATTTAAATACACCAACTGAACAAACGCTAAATGAGGATGTCCTGAGTGACACCCCGCAGGCTGCAAACAGCCATGACATTATCACACAAAAATCTGTATGTCTGACCTGAAACAAAAAAAGCCGTTCTCCCAAAATCCTTATTTAAATATGCTGCTATTGTGACACATGGTATAAGCCATGTGACACGGGGGGAATGTACCAAATTGAAAATAAGATTTTCATTACATATGGATTTAAAAATTACGCAAAAACGTTTTGTGCTATGGCTTATCTGCCAAAAAACATAACTCTCAGGGACAATGTTGACCGATACACATGGACCTTATTGAATTAAACGCCAAGGGAAAAAATATTGTCTAGTCACCAAGTCGGTGGACGCATTTCCATATTATCACCCTGATGCCTCAACAGTAGCAACAATAGGGAGTTATATCCTTAGATTTGGCATCCCACAATACATTTATTCTGATAATATTAGAGAGAGAGAGAGATTGATGGAATGAAACGGAACGAAATGATGAAGTCCATGCTGTCAGGCGGGAATGTTGCAGAGCTGAACGAAAATGGAAAAAGGATAAACTGCAGGCCTCTTTCCAGCTTCTTAGGAGCTGTTGGCATCAATATCAGAACTCCGTTAAGGAAGAGAGAATATCTGTCCAAAATTATTGTTTCTCATCAAAATAACTTGTATGTATTGTTCAAAAAAATTGACTCTCTTCTTAAAGTCTCACAACCTCTTTCTCTGGAAGCTTGTTTTAAAACATGTAACGATTTTATGAAATTTTTTTATAGACAAGGACCCTCATTTTGCCACCTCCAAATGACCCTTCTTGTATGGCTTCAATTTTCAGCTGTCTTAGATAAAACCTGTGAGTCTGACTTTCCTACAGGATATAGTTGAACACATCAAACCATCGGGCTCACCTCATGATCCTTTCCCAGATCAAGCCCTTTATAGATGAACATAATATTATGGAAGTTTTTCAATCTGGTTTTAAATCCCAGCATAACACGGAGATGGCCTTGGTGAGAGTCCTAAATGATATATTTAGGGCAAACTGATTCTAGGGACTATGTTGTCCTCGTTCTCCTTGATCTAACCGCTGCGGTAGACCACAGTATCTTATTATCTCGTTTACAAACCCAAATTGGTTTTCGTGGCACCCAATTAAAGTGCTTTGGGTCCTACCTGTCTGGCAGAACCATGTCTGTAAAATTAGCTGATGTTGAATCCTCATCTACTCCTTTACCTTGCTGGGGTTCCACAGGGCTCAGTCCTTGGTCCACTACTTTTTTTCTCTCTATCTGATCCCCTTGGGTTCAATACTCAGAAAACATGGGATTTCTTTCCACTGCTATGCTGATGACAGTCAAATGTATATGCCCCTAAAGAAAGGTGCCCTCTCAACCAAACCATTATTGCAATGTCTTGAGGACATCAAAGCGTGGATGGCCTTAAACTTCTTAAATTTCAATGATTAAAAAAACAGAAGTGATGGTATCTTGTCCAAGTAGCGCACATGATACATCCACCATTGACTTGGGGCCTCTGGCATCCTACTTAAAGCAGACTGTTTCTAACCTGTGTTTTAAAATCAATAAAGACCTGAAAATAGATTGCCAGGTTGGGGCAGTGGTCCAGTCTTGTTTTTATCACTTATGGCAGTTAGCAAAGTTTAAGCCAATTCTTTTAAATCAGCTTTTTAAAATGATAATTCATGCCTTTATTACAACTAGGCTTGATTACAGTAATTCTCTTTATTATGGAATCAGTTGGTCCTCCCTTAAGCGTCTCCAGTTAGTTCTGAATGCTGCTGCTCGGCTTCTGAGTGGTGTTAGGAGGAGGGAGCATATTACTCCTATCCTGGCTTCCCTACATTGGCTGCCAGTACATTTTAGAGTTCAGTTTAAGATTCTTTTATTTGTTTTTAAATGTTTGCATGGTCTGGCCCCATCCTTCCCCTCTGAGCTACTTAATCCATACCTCCCAACTCGCTGCCTCAGATTAGCTGATCAGCTGTTCCTAGAGGTACCAAGATCAAAATTGAAGCTCAGAGGAGATAGAGCTTTTATTATTGTTACCCCTAAATTATGGAATGACCTGCCATTACATGTTAGGAGTGCCCCTTTATTATCAAATTTTAAAACCGTTTTTAAGACACATTTCTATTATTTGGCTTTTAATACGCATTGAGACTTTTACTGTTTGCTTTTATTATGGTTTGTGTTTTTGGTGTTATTCCTGTTTTATTGTACAGCACTTTGTCGCAGTTACTGTTTTTAAAGTGCTTTAAAAATGAATAAAGTAAAGTAATAATGGTACACATTTTGTGAATGATATAATAAAGCACATGGTAACACACTTAAAGATAAACTTAAAGAATCACTGTGCATACCACCCAGAGGTGGCAGGGCTCGTTGAACAACGTAATGGAACAATAAAAGCTAGATTGCCTTCCACTAGTAATGTTACACATGAGAATCACTCCAACTCATATAGGCCTGACTCCTTTTGAAATAGTATTTGAAAGACCATATTGGATTCCAAAGTTAGGAAACCTAGATCCTGATATCTCAGAAACTCAAGGTGAACTTGTAGAAAGTATGAAAATAGTGTTGACAAATACAGATGTACCTGCATATAACTTTTTTCCACAGCAGAACTTGACAGCAGAAATGCCTGGGGTGAAACCAGGAGATGGATCTTTATCAAAGCCCAAAAGAAGAAAGTTTGGTCTCAAGCCACCTTGGCAAGGACCATTCCAAGTGTTCCTTTCAACCCCAACTGTGGTAAAAATAGCAGAACAAAACACCTGGATACACCTATCACACTGCAAAACTGCACACCAAAGCTTCTGCCTCCCATTCTAATTTTAAATACCCTAATACCGAACCTCTAACCATAACCCCAACTTAGCCTGCAGAGACTGAAGTGCTCTTTTGGGGTGATATGCTATGAGGTATTTAAGGTAAGATGGTGCCTAATTAATCATGACCTTGTATGTGAGAAGAAGGATTTAAAATTAAATTCTGGATTTAACAGGGAGCCATTGAAGAGATAATGGGCGAAATTTGAGACATTTCTCTGGAAAGTGAGCAAAGTTACAAATTCAGCAGGGGATCAAATTATTATTTTCCCCAGTGTAACAAAGGCCCTTGAGGCAACCGTTGTGATTTGGCACTATATAAATAAAATTGAATTGAACTGAAAATCCTGCAAGACCAGAATGTTTTGCACAGATTAAACAAACAAGTCATAACAAGCCAGTCAGCTTAATGTTGAGATGACATTGATACTTTATAAGGAACCACAATAAGGCTGTGCACTCCTTTAGACAAAAAAGCCCATGCCAGGTGGCCGGCTTCCTCTGCAGGGGCAGGGGTGTGGGGTCTGGGGCCTTGTTGCCCGGGGCCGCTGGTCTCCCCATTGGGCCCCTCCCTATGACCGTTGGGCCCCTCCCCGCCGTTTGGGGTGGGTTGGCCTGCGGGTAGGTGTCTGGCTGGCATTCCAGGATTTTGGGTACCTCCCCTGTGTGTGTGTGTATATGCGTGTGTGATGTTGGGTGAGTGTGTCTGTGTGAGAGAGAGAATGCAGTGTTTATTGTCATCGTGTGTATGTGTTATCTTTTGTATGTGTGTGGTATGAGTGTGTATGTGTCGGTTTTGCAGTGTGGGTGGTGGGTGCTGGCCCGGAGTGCAGTGGTGCCCTGCAGTTTAGCCACTTCAGGCCCTGGACTTGCCTTCCTTGCACTGGGGTTGGAATTGCAACTATTCGCCACGGTTGTGTTGCGTTTCCATTACAATTGAGGACCACCACAGTGTGGGTGGAGTTGATGTAACAGCGCGACAGTAGTCTCATGATGTAATTTGTATGCGGCTCAAAACACAACACAATAATGGATTGGATAGAAGAAAGCTAACAGATAATGACAGTTTAACATCATCATTGTGCATAAGTCTCCCTTACAATGTTTTAATGGATCCATTCGCTTCTTCCTTTGGAGGGTCGCGGGGGGGGGCTGGAGCCTATCCCAGCTGACATAGGGCGAGGGTGGGGTACAGGTCAGATGACAGGCCGCCAGCCTGTCGGAGGGCCAACACAGAAACACAGACAACATTCACGCTCTCATTCATACCTATGGGCAATTTAGATTAGCCAATTAACCTAACCAATTAACCTAACCCCAGTAAGTGCATGTCTTTGGACTGTGGGAGGAAACCGGAGTACCCAGAGGAAACCCACGCAGACACGGGGAGAACATGCAAACTCCACACAGTGAGAGAGAGGCCGGGCCAAGGTGGAATCGAACCCAGGCCTTCCAGATGGTATTCAAACTATGAGGCAGCAGCGCTAACCACCGCGCCACCATGCTGCCCCTGTTTTAATGGATGAAGGTTATAATTGTTAAATATAACCCTATACCCCCGAACATGTCATAACCGGCTCAGTGTACTTCAAAAGTGCCGCCATGACCATAATTTTCAAAATAAAACAATAGTAATCCCCTATGTTGGTTATGGAGTGCGGTTCCTCAGCTTTCAGAAACCATTTGAATTTTTCCGATAGGACAAACGGTTGCAGAATTACAGTAATTCAAATTTCCTCTGATCAGCACCTCCAGCAGTAGTGTTTTGAAAAAAGTGTGAAAAAAGTGTGTTTTAAAACTGCATTTTCAGTCTAAAGGAGGAATTGTGCTTGTAGTTTAGCAGAATTGGTTCAGGGAGTTGGTGCATGAGTTACATGTTGTCGTCATTGTGTCTCAAGTACCAGTATTTGTGTGTAAACAATTGAGAAAAACTGTAAAAGGAATATTAATTTTAACAGGGTAAAAAGAAGATTACATTGTGATACAACAGGTTCACACAATCCTCAATAAAGTCTAGATCCTATTTAAAAATTACCCGCACATTTTTTAAGAATTAGCTAAGACAACACTATGACAACAATATGAAAATCATTAATTGATTTTCATTTTTTATTGCCTTAAGCTACTCATGTCTAGCACCTTTTCTTCAGAACTTTATTGGATACATATTTTTTTCCCTTATGAACTAATCATTAGTTGGTAGTATGACTATTCCAAAGAAGTATAAAGTCACAATTAGTATATCGGATGACATACTTCATATAATAACCTTCCTTAGGAAATGAGTTCTAACTCAGTTTCCACTAACAAACATAAATCAAGCAAGTAAACCAAATTTCACTCCTGAAAACTAGAATAATTTAAGCACTCAAAATGAATGGTTGTACAGTTTTCCAGACTCTGTTTTACCAGAGCTTGAAACTGGAAAACTCTAACTATATTTGCAGATATGGACATTGAGTAAATGTGGCATTCACTTAACTTAAATGCAGTCACAAATGACAATATTTTCTGCTCCCGAATCATTCCAGAAAAGCACATTTCCCCATTAACAGTTAAACTCAGCATAGGCATTTCCTGTACAATCCTGATTATAACTGTATATATATATATATTGTATATAATATATATAATATAATGTATCTAATATAATGTATATATAATGTATATGTATATATATTGAAATAATAAATTACAAGCAGCCTGCTAAGCAGGTTATATGCCAGACTGTTTGTATGTTTTTAAGCACCATATGTCAGTACTGTATGTGAGCTATGTGTATTTTGGTGATATTTCACTTCCCTTTTCTGCTGACCAGGCAAGTTGCCTTTATCTGAAGTCTGCGGTCCCCCTCTCCGCCCACGGCTGCGCTTTGCCCAATGGCAACTGCTGAATACAGAGTCTGTGTTACTTCCCTCTGGTCAGCATCTTACTTGTCCTTCTTCTTCTCTCTCCTTCTGATTAACCATCTCCTGCACCTATTGCACATGATGGCACAATGAGACGTCTGTCACACTTCAGGCCTCTGCTCTGAGTGGCCCATCTGAGAGAGCAATGTTGAGGTCTCTCCTCTGAGGTGGAACTGTCTGCTGTGGGTTGTGGTACAGCAGCTGAATGAAGAGGTGGAGGTGGTGGGTCCCATGTTTGGCGTTGATGATTCTGGTTCAGACGCTGTCTGATCGAACAGGAGGAGTCCAGATCTGGGTCAGAGATTCACCCCCCTCCTCTCTGTGTATTAAAGTTTATTAAAGAATAAAAAAAACAAAATTAAAAAATGAAACAAAAAAACATCAACAACTACTCTCCTGAGGTTCTCTGGACCCCACCTATCTGTTCCAAACAATAAGCAACCATCAACAGCACCCCTCCCTTTTTCAGGGGGCCTTCAACTTCTGGATACACATCTGGTTACCTGAGATATGCATCTCAGCTCTTGTAACCAATCAAATTCAATACACCCATCATAAAAAAACTAAAGCAGATAGGGGACAGGTTCGTTAGCAACTGTCAAATTTATAAAAAATGTCAACATTGTTCATTTGTTTATTATGTATCTAAAAAAGGGACCCCACATAAATGTAATGATGTCAAATGTGTTATCTGTGGTTTGGAGACCTCTCAGGATGATAGTCATCAGTGTTATATCCAAAAACTTGAAAAAGACACAAAATAGAGTGAGAAAATAATTTACTATGATTTTGAAACATATGTAGATGAGACTGGTGAACACAAACCATTTATTGTATGTACAAAAACACAACAGGGACGTAAGTGGTATGCTAAAGGGTGCCGCTGCGTTGAAGCTTTTTTTATCACATTTTAGAAGGCCTTATTTCAGGGATAGTGTTTTATTTGCACTTAACTCAAAAGCTTTCGATTCATATTTAATATTAGCTGTAATGGTTCAGCAAGGTCTTAAACCTCACATAATAATGCAAGGATCTATGACGTACCTGTGCTTAACGTTTGCGATACATGGTTCAGAAAAATGAGAAGATACACTATGTAGACTTTACCTCACTGTATCCTTATGTTAATTCCACAAAGCATCATCCGCTAGGGCATCCTAAAATTATATTCAGGGATTTTCAGAACCCTAAAAACTATTTTGGACTCATATAAGCAGTTGTACAACCACCTAGAGGGTTGCTTTTCCCGGTCTTACCATTCAGAACCAAGACAGGGAAGTTGATGTTCACACTCTGTAGAACATGTGCAGAACAAAACAATCAAGATTCATCCTGTAACCACAGCAACGAGGCCCGAGCCTTGACAGGTGACTGGACTACCCCTGAATTCAACACTGCTATTGATAAGGATTATCAAATAATTAAAATCACAGAAATTTGGCATTTTGAAAGAAAAAGTAATACATTATTTAGTGATTATGTGAAAACTTTTTTGAAGGGGTTCCCTGCTGATACTATTGATGAACAGAGTAAGAAAAGTTACATTTCAGATTATCTAATCAACCAGGGGATTGCCTTGGACCCAGGAAAAAATAAATTTAATAAAGCTAAAAAGACAGATTGCTAAACTTTCTTTCAATAGTCTTTGGGGAAAATTTGGGCAGAGAGACAATCTAAGCCAAAACATACCGGTCAGTGAGCCAAGAGCAATTTTTCAATTTTATGTTTTTACCAAAATATAAAGTAAAATATTTCTCTTTTGTCAGTGATCAATTAGCCCTTATTCAATAGGTTCATGCCAATATCCCCATACCAAATCGTAGAGATAACATATTTGTTTCTGTTTTCACCACAGCATATGGTCGACTGGAATTGTACAACTATTTAGACAAACTTTAGGAAAAAGTTCTATATTATGACACAGACAGATGGACAGACACAGCCATTTGGATGTAATTTTCATGTATCGTAGTAGGACCATCTGGATCAGGGAAAAGTTTTTTTGTAAAATCATTGATGGATAATGCAAAACATGTAATGAATAAGGAAATTGGAAATATTGTGTGGATCTATTCTTCCTTTCAACCTCTGTATGATGAACTGCGCAAGAACAATAAAAATATAAAATTTATTGAAGGCTTGCCTGATTCATTTGATGATGAGAATCTGTTTACACCTCACCTGAATCATCTAATTGTCCTGGATGATGTCATCTTTCAAGCTGCTAACCATCCAGAAGTCGTCCGTGTTTTTACTGAATATAGGCACCATAAAAATATGTGTGTCATAATGCCTACCCAGAATGTGTTTCTACAGGGCAAACACAGCAGAGTCTGAACAGCAATTATATGGTGCTATTTAAAAATTCACGTGATAAGTTATAGAGGAATATATTAGCCCGGCAAATTCATCCTGGAAGGAAACCCTTTTTCATGGAAAGTTTTGAGGATGCAACCAGGGTCCCTCACGATTATTTATTAGTAGATTTAACACCAACATGTCCAGAACATCTGAGATTGAGGTCCTGTATACTACCGGATCAGGTGAAGTGTGTTTACATACCCAAGCTGAAATAATATGTCTAGTCATGTAAAAAGAAACCTCCCACTGCTGAAAACCCTGGTCAGCTGTACACCTGCACAGCGTAAAGCATTATTAGGTACTTGCTCAAATGATGTTATACATGAAGGTGAACTTTGTATTAATCTGCTGAAATGCAATATACCTGTAACTGGAGGTCAAATTCAAAAGCTTAAAGTACACAAGAAAAACATCAGACTTTTAGCTACCAAACATACAGGAATCAAAAAGAAGAGACTGGTACTGACTCAAAAAGGAGGTTTCATCATACCTTTATTTAGTACCGTGTTACCTATCGTTGCAAGCCTAGTTACAGGTGCTAATAAGAGTTAGACCCAATTATTTTTGTGAAGATGCAGAAAAAGTATGAAATGACACAAGATCAACTTAAACATCTGCATGAGCAAGGACCACATTCAGGAACGAAAAACATTCTCCAGAAAGCACAAGATGATCTGGAACGCAAGATGCAACAGATACTGCATAAAGTAGAACTGTTACCAGATGAAAAAATTAAAAAGTTTAATTTACTTTTGCAGCGGTTTCTCAAATTGCAAAAACAATCAGAAACCGAAACCAGACAAATAACTTTGACACTGCCTGAAGAGCCCAAGAGAGAAGACATGTCTGTGATAATCCTAAGTCTGAGGAGAACACTGTGATGGCTGAAGTCTTGAACAATATAAATCCACACTTTAAGAGAAACACTGAATATATTGTGCATAAACCTGCGGACTCCAAAAGCAAGAGTGGTTGGAATATGCATGGAGAATTAGTACACAACAAGATATCCATCCCTGGTAGTCACATGTTGGATTTAATGAAGTTTATGTCTAACACACGGCCCGTTAAACATGCCCTGTGATCCCTAGGATGGCATGAGCTTTTGAATGTATTAGCAGAATTAAAAATACCTTTATCCACAGTGGGCAACACTCAGGCTAGGCTGGAGATTTCAGATATGAGACAATCTGATTGTACAACCACCCCTGCTCTAAGGACATTACAGATGTCATCCGAGAAGATGACATCACAGATGTCATCCGAGAAGATGACATCACAGATGTCATCCGAGAAGATGACATCACAGATGTCATCCGAGAAGATGACATCACAGATGTCGTCTGAAGAACCCCCGGATAAAAGAAAGAGGAGTAGGAAGAGGATATTCCCATTGTCCCCAAAATGGGGACAATGGGAATTCATTTTTTTTTAAAAAACAAAATCACACACAGAGATCCTAAAATTCAGACTAGAGTGTTTTATTATTAATTGTTTAATCACAGCAATATTCATTAAATGTCTTCAGACAGCATTACAAATGATTAAAAAATCCTGAACGACAATTCCTTTTACAATTGTTATATCTTTTAACAAAATCAGTAACCATAATGTCATTTTTTGTATAATTTTCACGATACAAAGACAACACATTTTGATATGATAAGCCCCTTGATCTATGGGTTAAATAAAATACACAATGCTTCGGAGGCACAGAGGCTAAAGACTAATAATGTGTTGCCATCTTGAAATTCATCTCTGTCTATACTCAAAGAGATATCTTTTAGGTTTCGCCGTGTCGCTGAGTATAAGCTATAATACTCTCTAGCAAACCTACCATTATTAAAGTCAGGTTGGAAGGCTTTGGCAATGTTCCTGAGGAAGATTTTCTTTCCAGACAGAGTGCCAGGTACTCCAGATCATGATGCTGAAAATTAAATGGGGACAGGTCATACCTGCCCTGAGTCTCTTACAGTGAGGCTCCTGTGATAGCCAACTTGTAACTGGCATCTCTTGCTGCCATCAGGCAGAATGGATCACTAGCTCTTGTAAGTTTGATTTTCAGGTCAACAGAGTTTAATAATCTCTCACAAAACAGTATGTCAGCATGTAACTTGCCGATCACTTCAAACTCTCGGGATCTTTGACAATACGTGGCCCTCTTTACTAATCCTTTATTCGGCCCATCATTAACTACAGTGGAATCCAATGATCCAGCCGTATTGTCCTTGAATTTTTATAGTTCTCAGTAAGTGAGCATAGGAATCACCAACCAGTTGGAGGCTGACAACATCAGAATAACAATAGCGATAAAGGTGATAACATCCAGCATTTAGATCAGCAGAGGACGGTGCTATGCTATGGCATTTAAACCAGTTTCCAGAAGCCAGACCTGGCATGTAAGCAAGAGGTGGATAGGTTTTAATTTGAAAGAGGCTGTTGCCTGCTAATTGAAATTTTTTTTCTATTAGATTAAATCTTATCTGTACCTCAGGATCCATTTTTTACTCTGACCTGAGCAAGGTCAGAGTAAAAGACTCCTGTAAAATGTATTTTATCGACAGGTAGTTATTTTTGGTTAGGTGATGATTTTTTTCACCATTCAAAGGAAGCCAAGTCAGCAGGAAGATTAAGCCATGTTCTTGGATACGATATTTCCGTTAAAGCAACCTGCCACTGCTCTTGCAGGTCAAGGTATTTTGCTAAATCTAGTCTGTAACTTGAACTGGTATTGTTCTTGAAAACATCCATACTGCAGTTGGATGGCAAAGTTACATAGAACCCCTCACTCGGATGTGTCATCTCTGGTTTTTGACGGAGCCCCTCTTCCTGCTTTACGTTTTAGGGTCAAGTTTTTAAAGTCCTTTTCTTTAACCCAGCTGTTAAACTTAGATGGCCAGTTTCTCCATGTAACCAGTAAGAGTCTCTCATCACCCTGTTTGCGCTTATTTAATATCTTCTCAACATGAAAAGATCTCACTGGTCTCAGTATATGGAAAAGTTCCATATAAATTCTGAAATACCTGGGGTGTATTTTCAGAATTTACTTGGTTAGGTGTCATTTTAATGGATTTGTTATAAGTATTATTATAACTGGTCAATAAATCCTGCAATATATCAATGTATCTGAAGGATGTTCTGGGCTGTAAAATATCTAAATATTTTGGATTTAAGTGTTCTGTTGAAATGTTCAACTACAGATGCGTTTTGTGGAAGAATTCACTTCCTCAGGAACATTGCTTTGCCTCAAGATGGCAGCAAAGGCTTTTTTTGGAAAACATCGATGACTGTAAGCATGTACTTGTACTGCTTATTGTGTTTAGATAAGCCCTGCATGTCGCAAAGATCAGCCTGAAAGTGATTCATAGGACGTGGGACAAAAACCCTATTTTGAATGAACTTTATTTGGGCTGGTTTATGAAGAGTGTAAGCATCTTCACCAGATAAGAATTCTTTCACCTTGTTAATGGTGGTTTCTGACCCCTTCTGAGCTGCTCTG